>LPNX011197206.1:143730-159458 GCA_001517045.1 Pseudotsuga menziesii | reverse complement strand
GCTCTTGGATCCCCAGAGCTGGTCCCATCAACCACTTTACTTACTGCTTTTGATGGAAGGTCTTTCCGTCCACATGGTATCTTGCCGGCTTTCGAGCTTAAGTTGGCTGGAAAAGCAGTCTCTATTGAAGTCAAAGTGATTGATGCTCCATTGGACTACAATTTGCTTCTGGGTAGGAATTGGACTTATGCAATGTCTGCTGTTGCATCTGCTGTCTTTCGTGTCGTGGTATTTCCACATGAGGGCAAGCTGGTCACTGTTGACCAACTTGATTTTACTCGTAAAGGCCGCTTAGAGTCTAAAGATTCCACTGTGCCATTGGTTGATCAGGCCAAACCTGTTGCACAGAGCTTGGGGGCTGGACTGTACGCATCATTGATGGGCACATTCGATATTCCAGCTCTAGTCCTTTATCTTGATTCTACTACTGTAGGGAATTCCATTGATTCGGTGGTCGATAGGACTGATCCTTGGGTCCTCCCAACCCCTCAGG
The DNA here is from genome assembly GCA_001517045.1 of Pseudotsuga menziesii. NCBI lineage: Eukaryota > Viridiplantae > Streptophyta > Pinopsida > Pinales > Pinaceae > Pseudotsuga > Pseudotsuga menziesii. The sequence continues at coordinate 158,965 of LPNX011197206.1, read as the reverse complement.
AACCGGAAGTTCCCTTATCTACAGTGGAATTGGTGTATCAAGCTATTACCCAAACCACTGTAGATCCCGTTCCAGATCCTCTCATAGTCTCGGATGATCTGGAAGAAGTTTATATGCCTGCATGGGCAGAAAACTCTTTACATTACATAGATTGCTTAGACACTGTTTTACCTTCAGACAAAGCTTTTCTGGAAGCTATGTGTTCGCGTGATAAGATATGTGAGGATCTTCATCACTGATCTTATTTCCTTCCAGAGCTAAGCAAGATCGAAAACCAAGAGTTTCATGTGAGACTGCCTGGAGATGTTGATATACCTGTTAACCCTTTACCTAGGGAAGGAGTGTTTGCCGAGGGGGAATATGGAAAACATTTTCGCTACCATACCTATCAATATCTCTGTCAAACCAGATATCGTGGAAAATATCTATATAGGTGCAAGCTGCTCTCCAGAGGAGATTGCCACTTATACAGCCCTTTTCAAGGAATTCTGTGATATCTTTGCCTGGTCATATGAGGAGATGCCAGGCATTGATCCATCTATTGTTCAACATGAGATCCCAACCTATCCTTATGCTAAGCCGGTTCAGCAAAAATTACACCCCGTGAACCCGCGTAAAGCGGCGGCTGTGAAGGCAGAGGTAGAAAAGCTCTTGAAAGCAGGTTTTATATATCCCGTTGCTTTGACTGAGTGGGTGTCCAACCCAGTCCCTGTTGATAAAAAGAAAGGGACTATTCACGTTTGTACGGACTTTCATGACCTTAACAAAGCCTGTCCCAAGGATAACTACCCTACACCGTTTATTGATCAAATCATAGATGCATGTGCGGGTAGTGAAGTATTTTCGTTTATGGATGGTTTTTCCGGCTACAATCAAATCCAAATCAAACAGGAAGACCAACATAAAATGGATTTTATTTTCCCTTGGGGTACATTCTCTTATAGAAAAATGCCCTTTGGATTGAAAAATGCAGGGGCAACCTTTCAACGAGCCATGAAATTTGCTTTTCACGATATAAAATCTATTGTCGAGCCCTACCTTGATGATTTGCCTGCTCATTCTCGCAAGAGGATCCAGCATCCAGATCATTTAAGGTTGATTTTTGAGAGATGCAGATACTATAAAATTCACTTGAATCCCCACAAGTGTGTTTTCTGCGTCAAATCAGGTAGATTGCTTGGATTCATTGTATCTAGTAGGGGCATACAGGTGGATCCGTTAAAAGTCGAGGCCATTGTAAATCTGCCTCCTCCTCGTTCACTTAGGCAAATTCAGAGTCTACAAGGTAAGTCTAACTTCCTTCGATGTTTTATCGTCAATTATGCCAAGATCACAAAAGGTTTCATGCACCTGCTTAAACAGGACACCCCATTTGTTTGGGATGAAACTGCACAACTCGCGTTCGAGGCATTAAAGAAAGCTTTGTTGTCAGCTCCTTTATTGCGCCCGCCAGAGTACTCTAGGGATTTCATATTATATCTGGCCGCGTCAGAGTCTACCATTGGGGTAGTGCTAGTTCAGGAGGATGACAAGCTTGTTGAGCATGTTGTCTATTATCTTAGCCGTGCTTTGGTGGGGCCTGAGCTTAAGTACTCCCACGTCGAGAAGTTAGCCTTAGCGGCTGTGTATGCTGTACAGAGGTTACGGCACTACATCTTACTGAGGACCACTACTGTAGTGGCGGATGTAAACCCTTTCCAATATGTCTTATCCCGATGCACTGTTGGGGGAAAATTCAATAAGTGGATAGTCATTCTCCAAGAGTTTGACTTGGTGTTCCAATCCGCTAAATCCAAAAAGTCCTTAGTTTTTGCGGAGCTTATAGCAGAATTCCCTACGGAAGAAGATGTAGTGATTCAAGATGACTCATTCCCAGATGAGCACATCTTCCTTATATCAACCTCTAATCCTTGGTATGGAGATATTCTCATATATCTCCAGACTTTGAAGTACCCTATCGCTTACTCTAAGGAAGACCGACGCAAGTTACGTCTTCATGCAAAAAACTACCTCATAATCGGAGATACATTATATCGAAGGGGGGTAGATTCTGTCTTGTGCCGCTGCCTTACCCATGAGGAAGCGGAGATTGTCCTAAATTATTCCCATAGCAGAGCGTGTGCGGGTCATTTATCTGGGTTAGCAACGGCCCAGAAGATATTACGTGCCGGGTATTTCTGGCCCACCATCTTTAAAGATTGTGTGGAAGCTGTAAAACGTTGTCATCCATGTCAGCTGTACACCAGAAAAATGCGATCGCATCCTGCTCCTTTGTTTCCTGTTGTCTCGGTAGGCCCCTTCATGAAGTGGGGGATCGATTATATGACATGCAACCCAGCCTTGGCTGGGGGCACAAATACATCATTGTCGCTGTCGACTATTTCACAAAATGGGCAGAGGCAATGCCTACTTTCAAAGACAATGGGGAAACGGCAGCTTACTTCATGTTTAATCAGATCATTGCTAGGTTTGGTATTCCCAAGGTGATTTTCACTGACCATGGCAGTCATTTCCAAAATCACATGATGACAGAACTGACCACCATGCTCGGATTCCGACAAGAGCATTCTTCTCCTTATTATCCGCAAGAAAATGGTCAGGTCGAGGCTGTAAACAAAACTTTGAAAACTATACTTAAACGTACTATTGATACAGCCCGTTCAAATTGGCACATCATGTTAAATCCTGCTCTTTGGGCTTATTGAACCAATGTCAAAACTGCTACGGGTTTTTCCCCCTTCCAACTCGTTCACGGGGTGGAAGCTATTACGCCGATTGAATGCGAAATCCCATCCTTGCAGATAGCTATTCATGTGCTACCTGACACAACTGAGCTTGAAGAACGGTTACTCCATTTAGAACACCTCGATGAGCAATGTAGAGATGCGTTGACTGCAAATTAGGCTCATAAGAATAGGGTTAAATCTCAATACAATAAAATGGTCAAGCCTCGGGTTTTCTCTGAGGGGGAACTTGTCTTGCTCTGGGATCAAGATAAGGAGCCCCTGGGGGCAGGAAAATTCAAGGCCATGTGGTTGGAACCCTATGTTGCGTATAAAGTTTTGAGTAAAGGTGCATATGAATTAGTGGATTATGATGGGAATAAGCTGCCTAAGCCTAGAAATGGGCTCTACTTGAAGAAGTACTATGCCTAGGCTTAGCACTTTTTCTTGTATATTAATGTATGTATTTTTATGTACATTAGGTTGTCAGTTTCATTTTTTATACTATCTGCTGGATGTTGCAGATGTCTTCTGAGATGTATGTAGGTTTTGCTGATGGCGCCAGCCGTCACACTTGTAACCTGGCTTCGGCAGCATGGGTTATCTACTCCCCTTCAGGACAGCTTGTTGCCGCGGGTGGCGCTTGTCTAGGTCCTGCTTCCAATAATGTTGCTAAGTATAGGGCTGTTATTGAGCTCCTATGGGATGCTTTGTCACAAGGCATCACCCAGCTGGAAGTCCGTTTGGATTCTCAGTTGGTTGTTTCCCAGCTCAATCAAGCTTACCAGGTGCGTAATCCTACATTGTTACGTCAATTCATGCAAATACGTTTACTGGAAAGACATTTTGAAGTTATTACTTTTAATCACATTCCAAGAAGCCAAAATTCATTAACCGATGCATATGCTAATTATATTTTGGACTGGCATCTCACACACATTCCATAAAATATACAGCAAATACATAAAAAACACTTGTAAATAAGCTGACAACCAAACCAAATATATATATATATATATATATATATATATGTAAATATTTGTTCATACATAGGATAGGTCAAGTCTGATCCGTGGATCCCAAAATGTACAAATATACAAAAAGTGGATCAAAATCCATCAAAATGCCTAAAACTAAGCCTCCCCGCCATGGCCACTAGGACCTCCTTGGTCCCCGTGATCTCTACGCCCTCTGGCTTCCTCAGCCTCCTCGGCTTCGGCAGCCTCCACTGCATCTCTGTATACACATACTGCTCTGGCTACCCGTCTGAAAAGGCGTAACCAGGCTGGTGGAACCCCAACTACTGACTCCTGCATAGCCACAGGGAGATGCTCTATCCATATAGTGGGTACCCGCTCGGTAAGCCTAGTAAGCTTTGCCTCGAGTACCGTGACTAATCCTAGGTCTCCCCCTGCAACAGGACGTACAAAGGTACGTGGGTGCCCTGCTGGGTGGACTGGTCCAATATCTGCATTTTGACATATGAGTAGGATTAGACTTGTGCATATGTATATATCCGATCATTAGAAAATCCATAAAAATTTGATAATGATAAAAAATATAAAATGACTTACCCATCTCTCCCCATGCTCCTCCTGGAGGGAGGACTAGGTCTGGATCACCTCGGAAATCTAATCCGGCACATGGAAACTGCTCCAATGCTGGCACCTGCCGTTCCCACCATGAATAGAAATCGTCGTCATACATACTCTGTACCACGTCTCCTCCTCCGTGACGGAGGAAGATATCACCCCACCTGCTCATCCTCGGCTGACGTGGATGTCTGATCTCTAAGGGTATTGCAGGGCTCATAGCAGGCACTCTCTCAAAGAAGAACGCAACCAATATACTAGCATACCCGAATTTCTTCCGCCTCCCCCTCCTACAATCGGATAATTGCCTCTTCATAAGAGGGGCAATTCCCGAGCACCAGTCATATAGAGTGCCTCTGAAACAATCAACCGCCACTCTCATTTGATTCCTGGTGGCATGATGTAGCCCTACCGACCCTGAAAGTCTAACAATGGTACTGGTCAATACCTGCAATGTAAAGTCCTGTATGTCTGCGATGAGAATGCTACTGCCCTTCTTTGGAGTACCGGGCCTGCAGAATACATCCACATAGTTCTGGACACTCAAGGGGTCTCCACCCCTGCCAGAGCCCTCTAGGTTCACCGGTGCTCCCCGATGTGATAATCCTGTGATGAAATAGATGTCCTGTGAGGTAAGCTCCAAAGTCTCACCTTGGATGTTGAACATCCCCAGGTCATGGTCCCAATAACTGACCAAGAACTCCAATATGCGGACATTGGCCTGCATGGGTGATGTGCAGAAAAACTTGAATAGCCCACTATTCCGCAATGCTTGGATAGTAGGCGGGCTTTGGAGAGCCGCTTGGTCCATCATCTCATGTTCCCTCTCCCTCCACTCCAGCACCATATTTTCCTGACAAAAAACACATAGTGTGATTCAGTAATTCATCACAAAAATTTAAAAATTTTGAACATTTTCAAAGCTTTTATCCTTAGCGCAGTATGTGCGACTGTCCATTGGGACATGTCGCGAGCCATGCGCGACTTCCCTATACAGCAACTCGCGCATCAAATGCGTATGCGCGGATTTTCTATTAGGCAACCCGCGCATACATTTTACCATTTTTATATTGCTGAATTAAATTGAATTGACCATTAATTCTAAAATTTGTTTGGATGAAATTAAAGAGCACAGGGTGTAGATTTACCTGACACTGACGGATCTGAATTCCACCGGTCCAATTGTCCACAACGAGCAATCAAAGATAGAGGGTAAAATGCTCCTTCTTGGTCCAAAAAGTACAATGGTGAGAAATGTTTTGTTTTTCAAACTATTTATAGAAAAATTATTTCGTAAAGTGGGTTTTTTATATAGTTTGAAACGTCAATTGATTAATACCATCCCTTTTTGTGCCTTGGAACAGGTTTACTAACTATTTCAAAGTGTTGATGCTTCTATAGGGTGGTTTTTTCTCTTCCCAACACATGTTGGCAACTTATCACTCCACATTAACCTTAGTATGCAACATTTTGCCACAGACTATGGTATTCTAAGCCATTAGTCCCTTGTCTCTACCATTGTTCTTCCGTGGCTAGGATCCCTATTTCATGAGTATCATTCTTATATGCCATTGCCATCCTTTGATACTCATTTCCGTCACTGTTTCAGGCCCAAGGGTTTCCTCATAGCTACTTTTCACGACAAATAGAGCTTCTTATGAATCTCTCTTTACAAGATATCCCTTTATAGGACTCCTCGCCCTTATGGAGTTTCTTTAGGCCCAGGTCTGACTCCTTAAAAATAGACTTGACTGCCGAGTTATCTCGTCCGTTCAAGCTCATTAAGAATATGTGAATGGGCATCCGCATTGGTGGTAGGTTATCTCTTTCTCGGACCATGCGGAATAATACGAGAAAGGATCACTCTCTTTTCTTCGGAATTGAGAAGAGTATTCTCAGGTATAGGTTTATCACTTTTCCGGACCTGAGGGACTAAATTTACGGAAAAGGAACACCCGGTTTGAGCTTACTTTTTCTTTTTCGTGCTCTGGACCCAAACATGAAAAATATTCCGAGTGTACTTTGTGTCTTTTTCATGCTCGTTAAACACTAAAGAACAAAGCAACGAGTTTATTGTTGTAAGCCCCATTTCTCGTAACCAAATGGATCTTTTTGAGTGATCTTGCTTTCCTTCACACTCGTAAAACTCAAGCTATTTTATGCTGTTATGGAAGGAGCATTGGGTAGGTGGTAATTTAACCTTTTTCGGACCTCCCCAACTAAGTACGAAAAAGGTTCACCTTTTCTTCTTCGGAAGTTAAGAGAGTTCTTTTGTGGTTTGTTTTATACTTTTCCGGCCTCAAGAGAATAAATTGGATGAAAAAGGACCCCCCTGGAGTTTTCTTTGGCATTTTCAGACTCTCTAAATATGAAAGCACCAATCGAACATGTACTAGTTCGGGCTCGTTAAATCCACGGATCAGTGTATCAAGCATTATTTTCCCATCTCTTCAAGCTTGTTAAAAAATGAAGAGGGAACCAAGTTGGCTTTCCTGGACTCGTTAAAACTTAACAAGGAAGGTAAGGAAGAAGTTTTCTCTTGTTCTCAGTAATGGCAGCATGTCACCCTTGAACATAGCACTCTTTGCCTTCTGATATCCATGTTTCAGTATACACTTGTGGTTAGCTATCACTTTGAGTTTTTGACTCCTCCTCTTGTCCATTATACCTGGGGAATCTGTTCATGTCTCCTACATGACAGATAAGTCTAGTTGTTCTATCTATCCGTTGTATGCTGCCTTGGGTCATCTCTGTGTCGTGCTCACTGTTCAAGGATTATACCTAGTGTCTGATCTATCACCTGATCCTATAGTGTTATATTTGTTATCCATTTACTTGTGTATACCTTCTTTTTCCCAGTTCCTAGTCACTCTTGTGATCCGTTGGAGGATCTATTGCCTCCCCTATCACAGTATGGTTCCGTTTTAGTACCTCCTGATGATGATGACCTAGAGCTTTGACGATGGTACCTCTGGATTCACTTTCATCATTGTTGAACTCCTTTGCTTCAGTTGTCAATTATCATCTATTGGTTGACAAACTGTTGAATCCTCTCCATGTTCGACTTCAGCTTACCCTTATTCACAAGGCTTGGATTGTACTTGTTCTTTGGGATCTTGTATGAAGACCTTAGTTCCTCATTCATGAACTAAGTTGCGCAAGACTATGTTCCATTTCTATATCCATCTTCCAGATCTTTGCAGACTCATCATTATTGTATTGTGGCTTCGATCCACCTTTGTAAATACGTGGTTTTTACCCGTATCATATGATGTACTCAAATATTGTAAAGGAGCTAGTGTTCCAGTAAATTGAACATAGCATCCTCAGATATGATTTTGTTTATGACATTACTATGTATTTGTTTCAGGTACTCCTTCTGCTCCACTGGATTTCTGAGTTTCTCCTGAGTTATATATTATAATGTATTTCGGCCATCGTTCCCCTCTGACCTCACACATTAGGGGGCATCTGTTATACACCTGATTGGCACCTCTCCGTCCGAGTGCTGACATCCCTCAGGTCGGAACACAAAAGGACACTTATGGATTGAGGTTTGCCTAGTTTCATTATACCTTGGTTGATGATGAAATACATTGCCTATATTCCCAGCTGATTACTTTTCCATTTTAGGATTTTGAGTAGCATGCGCGACTATATCTATTGACATATCGCGCATCATGCGCGAGTATTATGTTTAGCAGGTCGCGCATACATGTATGCGTGGGTTGCACTTGTATAGAGTCACGCATCATACGCGGGTTGCTCTACTACAGACCCGCGCATGGTTTCCTCAAAATTAATATTTAAAAACAGGATTTAATGGGAGATTAGTTTACTCATTTACCGTAATCCCATTAACTGCTGCAACCTCCCTAACCTTCAAGAATTGCCTCATTTCATCCATATAAATAGAGGCCTTGGGGAGGGGGTTGAAAGATACATACTTGGAGAGCAAAGTTATGCTGGTGGATTGTCTACAGAATCTTTGGAGCAGAGAAACTCAGAGTCCTTTGGTGACAGAGGAGTCCTTGTTCAGACATTGGGTTGTAACCTAAACTCTTTCTATTATTGTTAATAAAGATATTACTTCTTCCATATGTGTTTCATATCTTGTGGATTGGTAAATGTTTACATTTCAATACAATATATGATTTGCCTAACCTGCATCTATATATATGAATTGCTTTGTATCTGGAAGAGTGTTTATTAACAGGTGAAGGAGGAACTATCCTGGAAACTTTGGAAGTGGATCAGAGAGGGAGAAGCTAGCTTGGATCAACCTTCGTATTTTACAAGTAAGTTCCTGCTACTTTCCTATTTCCTATTCTGTGCTTTTAAAGTCAAACTGTCTGCAAGTCATGAGTATGTTGGTAACCCCCCAGACCTAGGTTATTAGGTGAATTATCCATTACAACACACGTTATGGTTAAAATTTCCGAATTCATGTTCTTTCAACCTCAAAATATTACAGTTATATATATTTTTCAAAAAAAGTTTGTATATATCTTTTTACAGTATATGAAAATATATAAAATGTGTTTATCATAACATCCATAGGCTTTCACATTATTAGTCCCTGCCATCGGCTAGTTAGTCCCTGCCATCGGCTAGTAGGGACTCTATGAAAGGCCTTGTCGTCGTTTTCAACTAGTTTGCACGCAAAACAAAACAAATATGAAATATTTTTCCTAAGTTTGCATTCAAATGAATTCAACGCCGTTTTTTTACCTATCAATATCATTGATCACTTTATTGAGGCCGCTTTCTCTACCAATGGGTAACCTTGACCGCTTTCTGCCCCAATCAACCACTTAAACTTCTCATTTGGCCTCATAACGAGGCAAGAACCAAATTTCAGAGAATATAATCCAATGTTTCATTTATAAAATGTAGGAGATATTGTATGGAAAATTAATGTTAATGGCAAGGTTAACATTACCTCTGCAACATTAAATGTTTGGATATAGCAGCCTTCATATATCGTAGCCTTCATTCAATATTATTATGTGACTGTTGTGAGTGCATGTTTGGCACTTGTTATTATGTGACTGTTGTGAGTGCTAGCATGTTGGCTACTTGTATTGTCATTGCACTTCCAAACACTACACTTACAAAGAGAAAAAAATTAAGATGTACATTCTCTACTGGATTGCAGTGCAGGACTTTCTCCGCAAATACCTCAAAAAGCACAAAAAACATAGCTCTATCTGTCAAAATACTAGGCATAATACATGTGAAGAACTATATGGAGCTGGAGCTTATATTCAATTCATTAATGGAGCTGGAGCTAGAGCTTATATCAGAAGGAAACTTGTTCTCACCCATATTTTCGTGCAGGTCCTTTCTCTTTCTTCAAAGAATTGTATAAAGGCCCCCGCCACAACCAAAACTCCTCCAAGGGCACTGCAAAGCAATGGTATAAACATTTTTGTGAATATTATGTTGCAGAAATATGAAGGATTTATCATGCAAGATGGATCCTTACATAATATTGTTTTGTACATTTTTGCAATTTTATTAGAAGATATCTCTAGTCACTCACATTCATTTCATCTTTTCTGAAAAAAGAAAAGATCCCCCACTAAAGAAGTCTTGGGAGATGAGGCATTATTCTCTTGGCCTCATGTTGTTTGCCACTGTTTCTTCTACTAACACTGGCCGTCAGTGTGGAAGGAGATGGATATTTGATAGAACATCTGGGACTGTCAGCATAATTTAGAGGTAAATTATAAATGTCTCTTATCCATATACAGAATTCAACACAAGCAAAAACACAGAAAAAAAATTTGATTTATGGATTCCTACCCTTTGCTTCCTTTAATGATTGTGAATTGGCATATTGTTATGTGCGATTTTACTCATGAATGATGTTCTCTGCTAATGCCATCGACTATTCTGCTATTCCTTCTACGTATTCATGTGCATGCATTATCCCCAAATCCCCTTCAAACAAAGTATAAATATAAAAAAAAAACTACCAAATTTTAACGTTTTCCATATGTTGCAGCGATCAGCTTAGCCGGAATGCTTAATAAGAGTTGGTTTTAGGAGGGCCACTAGCTTAGCCTCAACTTCTTCTGTGAGTTCAAGGGTGTTTTAACCCTCAATTTTAGCTTCTTCCTTCCTTTCGCATTTGTCCTTCCATTTCTGCAGCAGAAAACAAAAACAGAAGCCTTAATTTAGTAAATAAAGCCCATGAATTTTCAAAAATTAAAAAAAACGACCGGGGAAATTTCATAAATGAGTTGTTCAACCACAAAAACAAGATCCTAAAAACCCAACAAGCTAGACCATTTTATTCATAAAATTTGATTTCGGTACAAGACAGACATTCAACCCTAAAAGTGTTTTCATCTTAAGTACAAGTATATCAAATCGTGCAACCCCTTGTATATTTGTCCATAAAAAAATATTCAGTAAATATTTCAATGAAACGACCATCATAGAGTTAACGATAAGAGCACCCTTCATACACGCTAAACCATACAGAAATTTTCCCTAGGAAACTATTCAATCCATCTTTTCCTTAAATAGTGGATCCCAATAGAGAATTTTTCCTTCAAAACCTAGCTTACTGTAAGCTTCTATTGTATTATATCTTACTGTAAGCTTCTATTCTATTAGGACAATAGAGAACAAATTATAGAAACAGAATAAATAGATTCTTTTCACATCAAACCCTAACATGATATATGTGGTTGTTCACTGTAGCAACTTAAAAATGGATTTACTCCCTCAGCATGAGCCTGACGCAGAAAAATTCGATTTGGGACCTTCGAAAATGCTTAAAGGGCCACTATGCAAATCCGAAGATGTTAGGATAACATGCAGGTAGGGGCCTTTCGTCTACCACTATTATTTCTTCTGGATTCTACCTGCCATATATTTATTTCTACCAAATTCATTATATATATCAATTGGATTTTTATGGGTTTCGATCCTTCTGAACCAACAAGCAAGATCTAGAATTAGATAGAATCTTTCAGCTATTTGAAATCTACATTAGCCACCAACTATATTTTTACTAGTATCTGTTGGTCCCGCTCAATGGTTTCAGTCATGTCTCTCATGCCTAAATAAGCTAGAATTATATCTTATCTGAAGCTTGTCGAAGATCATATCTGGAAATGAGGTTTTTGTTTGCGTTAAAAAAAGGAGGCCACCTTCTTGAATGGCATGCATAAATTCTCAAAGAATCCTATGGAGCATTCAGACAGTGATGATGGAAAATTCTGAAGCTTGCCGGAGATCATATCTAGAGATGAGGTTTTTTTTTTCCTTACAAAAAGAAGGCCACCTGCTTGAATGGCACGCATAAATGCTCAAAGAATCCTATGGAGCATTCAAACATTGATGATGGAAAATGCTACTTGTCGTATTAGATATTCTCCATGGTTTATTATGCATGCAAGCGTCCACTTATCTTATTCGTGATGGCAAATGCTACTTGTCGTATTAGATATTCTCCATGGTTTATTATGCATGCAAGTGTCCACTTATCTTATTCGTCATAAATCTAGATGGTGTCGGTAGGATTATGTTTCCTTTGTGTTTTCAAATTTATAATACACTTATATATAAAATTCATGTCATGAAAGCAATGAACGGTAAAAGGGAATATGCATTGGCCTATGTCAGATTACGTTTCTCCACCTGTATAACCAGTCACTCAAGAAAATCAGTAAATCAAACCATCATAAAAAAAAAAAATTGTTATGAATTTATTTAAAACGTTTTGACTTTATTTTACTAAAGCATTTTAAACACGGTAAATAAATAACTTATGTTTTCTTTTATTTTCAGAAATATTACATGGATGCAAAAGATTTTTGTTAATAATAAATAATTATTTGCATCTCCACGGTAGTTCACCAAAGAAGAAGCTACGATGGTCTTCAAGAAATCACCCAAGCAAGATAAACACTTATTTTAATTTTTGGATAATCATAAAAATGACCATTTTCATTCGTTGAACTGTAGTGAAACCAAATTCCATCTTTTGAGGGATTATGCACTAGCTCATCAAAATGTCATAAGAAGAAAATTAAATGTTCACGCCAACCAGTTGATAAGAGTAAACTTGCATTTAAAGTTTTCACAGTGCTGTTAAAGACATAAAAGAGGGAAGGTCAGCTAGATTTGATTCTACTTCAATGAATAATAATGAGCCGGAACTACGTGAACAAAGATACCATATTTCTGCTAAAAAAAACTGTGATATCATACTTAGAGATTAATGGGCCAGGAATTACTACAGGAACAGTTCAAATTCCAGTTGTTGAAACTAATTCGCCAACGCAAGGGAAGATTATTTTTCTTAATATGTTACCATTTGAAATATTTATTTCATTTACTTTCATTCTTTCTTTTTAGTTGACGTTCATTGTTATATATTTTCTTTTCCCACCTTTCTCGAGGTAGTTGAAAATTTTGAAAAATTTGAGATACAAAATTTCATAGCTCTATATACTATACACTTTCCTATTATAATTAGGGTCAATGGAACAATAAAGACCACAAAAAAAAAAATTTACAATCGCAGCCTTTTATATATATATATATATATAGTATTGCTGATTTGATTCAAGGTGAGACTCAATCAACTACTTCTCGAATTGGATCAGCTAAAACTGAAACTACTAGATCAACGACTGAATCAACTCCAAGTGGATTAGCTTTTCCTTTTTTGGGGTTAACTCCAAGTGGATCCAGGTAAAGAACTAGATCAATGAATGAAACCAACGACGCAGAGGCTCTGCTTTTGTGTTAGATTCTTGAAGTGCTGCTTCGAGTGGTCTAGTCCAGGCATATTGAAACTACTAGCAGCTCAAGTTGGTACTACTGGTTTCGTTCAATGATCCAAATTCCAATGCTCGCATTATTCAATAACAAATACCACTCAAGTATAATTATTTTCCTTGAAGCATAAGCAAGGGTAGGAGTACCAATAGCAACAAAACAAAAAGCGTGCAAGATGCAAATGCCGGTTAATATGTGCATGGAACATGCAAATGCAAATTCTATAGACAGCAATGTTTTCAGAAACCATAGAAGGAAGAACTAAAACGTCAATTACATAAGGCAGGGACTTGCTGCCTTTAGGAGCTATCCTTGTTTCTTTCTTTCAAAGTTTATAAATTTGGACCATTTCTCAATTAAGTTATTAAATTTGGACCATTTCTTAATTCTGACCATTTCTGGGTTGTTTTTAAATTTTATATTTGAACTATTTCTCAATTATGTCAATGTCGTGCTTTCGCACAGACCTTGCGAATTTTTAGTATCGTTCCATTTTATGGACCATGCAAATCTTCTTGGGTACTGTTTTGATTTTGTCTGAAATATTAGAGTTGAGTGAGTGTTTATAACTAATCCAATTACATAGGGATAAAAAATCATCAACAAAATTTGTTGCTCTTTACTCAACTAGTTAAAAATTTCTATTAAAACTCTGAGGAATTCAAAATCAATTCATATCATTATATATTATTTATATGTATTTACATGTAAACTATTTTTTATTGGTAATTCAAATTTATTACAATTGGGGTGGGGAAAGAAAAAGATAGAGATTGGGGTGGAGAGAGAGGATACACTTTAGGGATAATTAGGGCAATTAAAGAGAAGGAGAGATATAGGATGCGGGGAGAGAGAGACTGCGAGTGGTAAGTGGTAGGAGAGGGTGATTAGGAGGGAGAGAGAGCAGAGAGAGAGAAAGGGAGAGGATGATTAGGAGGGGGAGAGAGAGAATAGAGAGAGAAAGGGAGAGAGAGAGGCAGAGGGAGAGAGTGAGGGAGAAATAGGGAGAGAGAGAGAGGCAGATGGAGAGAGTGAGGGAGAAAGAGGGAGAGAGAGGGGGATGAGAGGGACGGGCAAGGAGGAGAGAGAGAGAGAGAGAGGAAGGGAGAATGAGGGAGGGAGGAAGGGGGGAGGAGAGATGGAGGGACGGAAAGGTGGGGGGGCGGGGAGAGAGAGGGAGAGGGAGAGAGGGAATTCTAAGTTAGTTAAAATTTTCTATTAAAACTATCAGAAATTAAAAAATCAATTCATATCATTATATATTATTTATATGTATTTACATGTAGACAATTTTTAATTGGTAATTCAAATTTATTAAAATTGGGATGGGGAAAAAAAAGATAGAGATTGGGATGGAGAGAGAGGATAGGGTTTAGGGATAATTAGGGAAATTAAAGAGAAGGAGAGGTATAGGATGTGAGGATAGATAAAGAGGGAGACTATGGGTGGTAAGTGGTAGGAGAGGGTGATTAGGAGGGAGAGAGAGCAAGGAGAGATAAAGGGAGAGAGAGAGGGAGAGAGAGAGAGGCAGAGCGAGATAATGAGGGAGAAAGAGGGAGAGAGAGGGGGTAGAGAGGGATGGGCAGGGGATAAGAGAGAGAGAGAGAGAGAGAGAGAGAGAGAGAGAGAGAGAGAGAACAAGGGAGGGAGGGGGAGATGGAGGGAGGAAGGGGGAGAGATCCAGATGGAGGGAGGGAGGAAGGAGAGGAGAGAGATGGAGGGAGGGAAATGTGGGGGGAAGAGAGGGAGAGGGAGAGAGGAAGGGGGAGAGAGGGGGAGGAAGAAAGGTGGGGGAGAGAGGGAGGGAGGTATTTAAAAATTTCTATTAAAACTCCCAAGAATTCAAAATCAATTCATATCGTTATATATTATTTATATGTATTTACATGTAGACTATTTTTAATTGGTAATTCAAATTTATTAAAATATGGGTGGGGAAAGAAAAAGATAGAGATTAGGGTGGAGAGAGAGGATAGGGTTTAGGGATAATTAGGGGAATTAAATAGAAGGAGAGGTATAGGATGTGAGGAGAGAGAAAGATAGAGACGTTGGGTGGTATGTGGTAGGAGAGGGTGATTAGGAGGGAGAGAGAAAGAGAGAGAACATGGGGAGAGAGAA
>LPNX011197206.1:95548-143406 GCA_001517045.1 Pseudotsuga menziesii | reverse complement strand
GGGGGGGGGGGGGGGGGGGGGGGGGGGGGGGGGGGGGGGGGAGAGGGGTGAGGAGAGAGGGAGAGAGATGTGTTGATCCTCCGATCGGAGATGTCATTGATGTATTTAGTCATGAATGTCTTGAGGTAAAACCTCAGTTGTAAGTCGGATCACTAGTACCCACAAAAGTATTATTAAAATGTAATTTCTAGTCTCTCAAGATAAATAAAAAAGGTTAAGTTGTGGAGAGACTCAATATTTTTACCCTCTCAGTGTTTCTTTGCACCTCTCGGTGCAAATGCTAGTATATATAAAATTGTAAATTGGTATGTTTTGGTTCTCAAATGGTTTTGGTACATAATTTATCATAACAATAGTATTTTATGTATGGTATCATTAAATTATGAAATCCTTCGTATCCGTAAAAGAAATCAAAGAAATCGTGGTGGAGAAAAATTGACAACTGAAAATGTTTCAACAACAGGTAACAACAGCCCAGGACATAAGATAAGGCAACTAAGTGAATTTACACATGTCAAAATAATCGACTTGGTAAGTGAACTTACCCATGTTAGAATTATAGTGGGTGGAATTATATTGGGTGGAGATAAAATAAGGTAAAAGTAAACGTGGCATGTTTTAATTTGACCAATGGACGATGAAAGGTACAGGGTTTCTCAAACCCAACCTCGAAGAAAAGAAAGCCTTCGGCGTAATTAAATAATTGTAAAGACGCCTTCATCCATGGTTGTAAGGATTTTATGGGATATCATGAAATGTATTTTTGTGCTTTTATGCAATAGTGTCCATTTTTATGATTATTTGAAATTACGTTGTTATGCTTGACAAATGAATTATATAAGGTTACAAGGTATTTTGTTACATATCTACATGTTGACATATTCTTATTTATTAAGATTTAGATTATTAAAGATTGTTCATGTTATAAAAAAAAATTGCATCTCTATATCTTAAAATTTTTGTTTTAAAAAAGGAAATTATTAGGATTATAAGAATTGACAAAGATGATTTATAGTATTATTATGATTAAGAGAAATAAATGAATATTAAAAGTTTTAATAATTTAAAATAAATAAATAAATATCTGTGAGATGTAGAATAGTTGGTGGGGGTATGCTTAAGATGGGTATAGTTAAGACGTACCCTAAACGGAAAGGTCGTCGATTCAAATCTTAGGGATACCAAAAAATCCAACCATGTTAATAGTTTGTGCGGTTCTGACTGGGTGCGTTCTCAATTCCCTTGCCACTTTGTATTTTTGGTATGAAATTCTCAATGATGTTGAAAGGTTTTATATTAAGTATTTGACAAGATGGTAGTTATTTTTCTTTATTTTTGGTATGATGTTCTCAATGGTATTGAAAGGTTTTAAATTAAGTTTTGCACAAGATGGATAGTTATGTTCCTTTCCATAGTGATGGTGACATCCGAGTTGGATGATTCAATGGATAGGTGACAATTTGTGTTTAGATTTATTAGTATATTGGTTTTGGAATAGTTCATGGCTATTTCATGTTGGAAATAATGTAGAAATGCTAGGCAAGTTGCTAGGGATTGGGTTGAGGTGTATTTTCTATGATTGCCTAGGTATAAGACCATGTTAGAGGAAATATATGGTGAAGGTTCCTGTAATAAAGAATGAACATATAGAATGTAGTGCATGTGAACTTGGAAAACAACATCGAGATGAATTCCTAGTACATCAAGAGAAAAGACAAATTGATCTTCTTGAGTTAATTCATACAAATATATGTAGACCTATGAAAACTAGATCACTAGGTGGTGCACAGTACTTGCTGATATTTGTTTATGATAGATCTAGATATACATGGGTTTATTTCATAAGAAGGAAAGTTGATAGGAAAGTAGTCAAGAAAACGCATTAAAATTCTTAGATCTGACAATGGAGGTGAATATGTTTCTGGATCTTTCAAGAAGTACTATAAGAATAATGGAATCCAACAACAATTTACAGTATCGCACACTCCTCCACAAAATGGGATAGTTGAGTTGAAGAACAGGACATTAGTTGAATGTGCTCACAGCATGCTCCAAGGTAAGAACATTTCAAATTGATTTTGGGTTGAAGCTCTTAATACTGTTTTGTATTTGCAAAACATTATTCCAACAAAGAAACTAGATCTTCGAACATATTTTGAGGTTTTTATGGATACAAACAAAAAGTAAAGCATTAACGAATTTTTGGTTGTAAAGCTTTTTCACACATACCAAAAAATGAGAGAAGCTAGATGGTAAATCACTTGAACGTGTCTTTGTTAGATATTGCGCTGATCATAAAGCCTATAAGTTGTTTCATCTTATCTCTCATAAGTTAATTGCAAGTAGAGATATGAAATTTTAGGGGAGAATTTTATCCCAATGGGCTATTTTTCCATGTTTTTATCCCAAAAAAGATTCGCCATTTTGCATTTTTTGAAGCCGTGTTTCGCCCAATTTTGATGGGGTAAAATTTTTTCACCCTAAAAATCGCCAAATTATTATATAAACGATATAAAATCCTTGGAAATTAAAATATTTTTTGAAAAATATTGCCAATCATTTTATAGTTGGAGTTTTAAGAATTGGTAATATTTTCCAACATTTATACACTTTTAAATAAGTATGGTTCCTTAAAATCATCCCTGGTGGAGTTCCATGAACATGGAGATACAAGTGATAAAACATATCAAAGGCATATTCTTACTGAAAATGATGAATATGCTAAATTAAATTCAATAGTTCATGAATTGGAGCTTCCACAAGATAAGGAGCAACAGAGTGAAAGTAGCAGAAGTAGTGAAAGTAGCATGAGTACTTCCATCAATTTTGATGAAGAGACATTAAAAAGCAGAAGAATAATGGATGGAACTCCTAGAGGTAATGTATTCCTAATAATGTCAACAAGATAGATTCGTCCTCCTCCAAGGTATGATGACTATGCTTTAATGGCTAATATAATGAATGACAATGAACCAATGAATTATGAACACGCCAAAGAGAAAGAATAATGGGTTGGATCTATGAATGATGAATATAACTCTATAATGAAGAATCAAACTTGGGAATTAACATAGTTACCCGAGAATAAGACACCCATAGGATGTAAATGGTTGTTCAAATCTAAGTTTAAATCTGATGGTAGTATTGACAAATTTTAAGTTAGATTAGTCGCAAAAGGTTATGCTCAAAAGGAGGGAATTGAATTTGAGGATACTTTTGCACCAATAGTAAAATTAAACACAATTAGAGTTCTTGTTGCATTGGATACAACACATAAATGGAAAATCCATCAATTAGATGTGAAATCTACTTTCTTAAATGGTGAATTAAAAGAAGAAGTGTACTTAGTTCATCCTAAAGGATTTGTACAGAAAGGACAGAAGCATCGTGTATGTAAATTGAAGAAAGTTATCTATGCATTGAAACATGCCCCTAGATCATGGTATATAAAGATCGATACCTTCTTTAATCAGAAAGGTTTTGTGAAAAGTAAAAGTGATCCTAACCTTTATGTGAAGAAAGATAAGGAAGGATATGTTTGCTTAATATATTTATATGTTGATGATCTCATTATTATAGGTAATGCATGTAAGTTGATTGCAGAAATAAAAAATCAACTATCATAGGAATTTGAAATCAAAGACCTTGGAGAATTACACTATTGCTTGGGACTTGAGGTTTGGAAAGAATCTGGAAATACTATGATCACTCAAAGTAAATATGTGAGGAAAATATTGAAAATGTTCAACATGAGTGATTGTAACGTAGCATCGATTCCTTTAGATCATAATTTGAAGCTATGTAGTGAAGATGGAACAAAGGATGCATATGGTACTTTGTATTGACAGTTGGTGGGAAGTATGAATTATCTCACTACCACAAGGCCACACATATCATATGTAGCCAACATTCTTAATCATCTTATGGTTAAGAAAAATGAAATCCATTGGAAAGCTGCAAAGAAAGTCCTCAAATATCTGAAAGGAACAATGAATTTTGCTCTTTTATATACTGATAAATTTGATGTTCAATTGGCAGGTTTTTATGATTTTTATTGGGCGGGAAAACCCAATGAAAAAGGGTCTACTTCAGGATATGTATTCAACATTGGATCTGGGGTCGTATCATGGAGCAGTAAGAAACAACCAACTGTTTCTTTGTCGTCCACAAAAGATGAATATAAATCCATGTCCAGTGCAACATGTAAAGCTTTTTGGTTGAAGAATATTCTTGAATATGTTGGTGAAGAGAAAACATAACCAACAAAACTACATTGTGACAATCAAAGCGCAGTTAAATTGGCACACAACCCATTTTATCATGTAAGGTCAAAACACACTGAGTTGCAACATCATTTTGTCAGAGAAAGATTGATTCCAAGGAAATTGAACTTATTTATTGTAACACAAGTGATAATGTCGTGAACATATTTACTAAACATGTTGGCAAGATTCACTTTGAGGTCCTTAGGCAAAAATTAGGTGTTGTAGATAATATATTTCTACATTAAGGGGGTATGA
This sequence comes from Pseudotsuga menziesii, assembly GCA_001517045.1. NCBI lineage: Eukaryota > Viridiplantae > Streptophyta > Pinopsida > Pinales > Pinaceae > Pseudotsuga > Pseudotsuga menziesii. Next base: position 138,886 of record LPNX011197206.1, on the reverse strand, counting down.
TAGAAATAATGTAGAAATGCTAGGAAGGTTGTTAGCGATTAGGTTGAGGTGTAATTTCTATGTTTAGCATGTAGAGGTTTGAGGTCCACATTTCATGGATCTAAGATTTGGCTTGTTATGATAGTCTACATCTATAAATTGTAATCATCTCTCATTTGATAATCGATTTGGTTTGACAGCATTCTTGTTTGTATGAGAGTGATCCTTTTTTCTTTGTACTCTCGTTGACTCTATGTGATACATTTAAGCTTTCAGAGGACATTTCTTGGAGTACTAGAATTGATAGAGACATTGAGAGAGGCATCTATGTCCTTAACTTAGATATATGTTGATGACCCTTCTTGGCTCTCCTAAGTCTTCTCCTAGATTGTGCTTGTTGGATTTTGTACCCTTGCTTAGAGTGTCTAAGTTATTTCTTGGGGAATCTTAAAAATTGGTTCGTCAAGTTGTGGTTTCTGAGGTGGTTTTGTTGTGCTTGTTGGCTTTTTCTACTAGAATTTAAGGGGTGCAAGTTACAACCATGTTCAGTCATTAGCATTGGAGAAATATATAATGTGTTTTAAGAAAAATAAAATAATTCCACATAGATTTGTAGAAGCATTAGAAATATATGGTGAAAATACATTGCAACATCGCTAAGTACATTTTTAGGTGGTAGCGATTGCCAAAAATGAAAAACAAAAAAAAAAGATAAGAACACAATTTAAGATACTTGTGCCTTAGATATTTATTTATAGTTACTTTATCAATATATACCATTGGAAAAATATCCAATTGGCATTTCAATATGGTTACACATGAAATCTTTGGTTTCCCATATTGTGGCTCATATGGGTTTGCCACATGATATTCTACTATTTTCTCTTCATTCATTTATAATGAGTATAAGGGATTGGAGCATGGATGTCATGTGGAGTGGTAGTATTTTGGTTGGGAAGAACCCAATAGGAGGTGGTATGCTTATTATAAGTGGATGCTAACAGTTAAGGAAAATGTGAAGGAATGGACTTTCATATTGGAGTATAATCCCTGAGGAATTCTTTAGGTTGAAGGGTTAGTTATATGTTGTTACGGGGAAAACTTCCTATGGATTGGGGTGTACCACAACAGACAGAGAAACTGCATAATTCAATCCCTTCTCAATATGCAAGATAAATACAACATCTAACACTAAAGGATCTCGAAACATACCTTATTCCGTATGGTTGAAGAAGATCCCCATTGAGCTTTTTCCAATCCCGCTTGCATTATCAATTTACTCTCAACAACAGTAAAGAAGAAAAGCATGTTATATAATATAGTGTTAGGCCTACTCTAGCATATATAATCAATAATGCATAGGCAATTAAACGCATCCATGGATTCAATATTCATTTAAATGCACATCATTGCATAGGAAAAAATATTTCTGTTAACAAAATCAAAGATTACATAAGTGACAACCTCTTTTGGCTAGTCTGTGAACCGGAGAAACTGAGTCCTCCACAGGGGCCTCCACCACCTCAATCCTCCATCTCTCGATAGCAATATCACAAGAAAAGGAAATCTTGGGAAGAACACAAAGTGCTCCAAGGGACAAAGGGATGCAGACTCAAGTAGAAGCAAGCTATGGCAACAATGGACTATGGTTTTCTTGCTCTTCAATTTCCCCTTCTTCAATGTATCCAAACGGTTCCTTATATAGTGCTTCAATGGGGAAATGGAAGGTGAAATCTGAGCGATCTCGAGGCATATGGAAGGCTAAGAGACAAGTGACTCGGATTCACATCAAGGAAAACTCCAAAAATATTTGGACTTTTGCACACATCCCGATGTACGCGGGTTTAAGGGTAATATCCGTGTATATACACGAGAAAAGGATTAAAAGTTGTGTACAGCAAATAATGAATGTTTTAGGGATGATATTGGAAACATCAAAGGTACAAAAATAGTCCATGGGGTCCAAAGAGTCTGCAGAGGGACAGGGAAGGACATAAAAGTGTGATCAACCATTTGTGGTAAAATGAGCTATAACAGATGCCCCCTAATGTGTGAGGTCAGAGGGGTAACATGATGGCCGAAATACATTATAAATCCATCCCAGAAGTGGAGTGATGAAGAACTAGGTGGAAGAACCAGCCATCCAACAATATAATACAATAATCAAACTCTGCACATGACTGCAAATACATATAGCAGTCTCGGATACATAAGAGTACAATGGCCATGAATAGGCATGATATTTAAAATATGCCATGTGTGGTCATCGCCACGTACAATATATAATAGATCAGAATCTCCAATGGATCAATATCTCCATAATGGCTGAAGATATCTGACATACACTGGAATCAAGTCACGAGAGCTGAAATCTCATTAACACCGACATAATCAAGGAGGTAGCATATATGGAATTCCAACAATCTGGAAATTCTTCTACACAAACCACTACAAGTACATGTCCTACTATGTGAATAGAGATGTCGAGGTCAAACATAATAGTCCATCATCTGATTACCAATCATTGATGTATACCGTTAACATACGCGAGATCACCCACTGATAATGAAAATGGGAATCAAGATACTAGAGTGCAATCTAACAAGTGCACATAAATGTGTTGAGGCCGAACACTTGGAAGAATCCATCGATCAGGGGACATTTATGTACTCCCAAAACTGTCAATGGTGAAAGAACCTACCACTGATGACTGTAAGTCTCAAGGCACTCAAATGACTCTAGAATCCTATCCAAAAATAAATGATATGAAGTTGATGGGATGGAATCCGCTGGAAGGAGGGAATTAAGGCATCCCCTATCAACCAACATGAGGTACTCAGCAATGTTTTATAATGTGGAAGGAATCAAACAAGATGTGCACAAACCAGTACTAGTACTGGGAATGGCCGACATGCAAAGTCAAGACAACTGAGGAATGGCCAACTCATGATTCAACTTCATTAAAAAAAGAGCATAAAGGTGAATGGTGACTGAATGTAGGAAACATAGACTCGATATACAAACTGGGACAACTTTGCAACAAAGGAGGCATCAATAGAGGCTCCATGAGGACTAGAAGCTTAACCAGTCGGTGGAGATAAACTCAGAGAAATGACTACAGCTCCTAAATCCAAACTACTAACCCAACCAATGGATGTGATATATAGTTCTCTATTCGAAGGTGACACAACTCGACTACTTCCAAAGATAACATCTTTTCATGTCCAACTTTTTGGTTTTTTTTACTTTTATGGACTTTTTTAGATATTTTGAAAAGATTGAAAAAGAATAAAAGTTCTTTATAGTTACAAAACTAGGAGGATACGAGTGTCAAGGGTCAAAAAAACTAGTTCCAAGTAGTGGAACATACCTATGCTCAATGCAAGGAAACATGTGTAGGATAACGACACTCAAGGGAAAGTCCCCTCCTGGTAAAAAATGGGAAATCAAGCTGCAAAGGATATATAAAGGCTCTGCTTGGATAGACATGAGACAAGCTCGAGCTATATGGCTGGTAATCAAAATCATGGAATTCATCATAAGGCTCAATATGGGAAGCAAAACTTGTGACAATGCAATTACAACTTGACATATACAAGGGAGTCTCGAGGGAATGACCAGCATAAAGTTCAAGAGGAGTATGAAGCTCTTGCTCAAGGACATGGTGGGACTAAAAGGGACTCCCGAACCTAAGAGAGGACTCACATCATGGGTACCAAATGCAAAAGGGAGCTAACTAGGGCACCCATGTATAGGAAAGCTCTACCATTCACATAGTACCACTTCTAACAACAACATGAAGGTTATGTGATACCATGGAATGGGTTCATACCTAAGGTTAAAATGAAACGGTCATAAGGTCATGCAAAATGCAGGCGGATATGAAATCCTAACCTATATGCCAGCTCAAACATAATACCTATGATAGGAACGAATGGGTCGAAGCCTCAGAGAGAGTGTACAAAAATTGGACTCTACATGACAACCATATTAGTCCAAAACAACCCAAAATAGTCAATAAAGAATCCAAACTATAGGATATAGGGAGGAATGGTCATGACAACTGTACCCAAAGAAAACAATGCGGTGAAAGATGGGACATAAAAAGGAAAGTAAGGTGAAGACCCAATGTTCATGTATCCACTACCACCCCCATGAGAGTGACCATTGGTGTAAATACCGAGCAAAAGGGAATAAAAATCATCCACAAATGGATTAGAAGATTGGAAGCACGGTAAGGGGATGTGATGCCCTCAAGTATGACACCAAGGTCTGTACTAGGACCAAGGATGGGTGATAGGATACGAGGCATGCTGAAAATAAACAGACCCAAAATCAAGAGAGAATAAATATACTCAAGTAACCGCTATCCCAAAGGCCAACTAGTGCACAAAGAGAACACTCCTAAGAAAATATACAACCAAAATATAAGCAAACCAAGGGTAGAATATGTGAGCTCCCAAATGCAGTAAAGTATGTCTCACCTAGGAGAGGCTCGAAACTCCCATACACTACAAGCGGAGGTACATAACCAATTATAGTGGCCCTCAACTTCAACGCATAAAGCAACTGTGTTTTCCGACCTCTACCTGGTTGGGACACCTACAAAATAACCTTTGCAAGTACCCCCTATGATAACTAGGTAAGGAAACTAAGTTCACCCCAATATAATCAATGATTAGGCTGACAGTCGCAGGTGGGATCGACCGTATGGGAAGAGTAGCAAAGCCCGAAGCCCAAAAGAGCCCCTAGATACAAATACAATCCTAGAAATATCTTCGGTGCTCACAGAAAGTGACCAGGGGTCATCCCAATCATAATCACGGGCACTACCTCGTGCTTAACTCCTGTGTAAGAGGAGCATCCTCAGAAACACTAATTATACCAAGGGTTTCACTCTCTCACTTGGACAGACACCTAATTTTTGTGTTTAGTGGTCTTGGAGAATTAACTCACAATGAACCATTCCAAGACACTAAAACCTAATCTTGCTGATGTACCCTATAAAAGAAAGAGTGTAATTCATTTTATTAAGCGGTGATTTTAATTGGCTATGATTACTCAAAGGGAAACGGCTGTGTAACCAATGGTATTATGACACAACCTGAAGAAAAATGCACACCTAACAATCAATGCAAATGTAATTTGTAGAATGAAAAACAAGGTATGCTACTACGTGAAGTGCAAAAATTTTCTTTCAAATGTAAGTGCAATCATTCGGATATGAAAATCTAAATACAACTCTCGTCCATGCAATCCAATGCAAGTACCTCCTCAAATCCATATGCAAAAAATGAAACTACTTTGTATTTTTCAATATAAAAGAATGAAAAATGCAATAAAAGTCATTTAAAATTCTTGGTCTATGCAACAAGTATAAAACACAAGCCTAGCAAGACACCAAAACAAAGAGAGTAATGCACTAATGGAAAAACAAAAAAGATAAATGACTAAAACTACTTTCAAAGAAAAATCAATGAAAAAGCGGTCTCTGGTCACAAAAGAAGCATCCAATAGACAACATCAGAACCTAGGAAGACCCAACCACACTCACAACCCACCCAACAACTTCCCACAACATCAAACTCAACCAAAAGGGAGGATGTACGCGACTATTTAAAGAACAACTGCATATGTACGCGACTTTTGGCCAAAAAGTTGCATGTATATGCATATTTTGGCCAAAAACCTACACGTATATGCGAATTTTGGCCAAACATCCGCGTATGTATGTGAATTTTGGCCAAAAACCTACGTATACAGAGAAGATAGTGGTAAAAAGTAGGACAAGGGTCAAACCAATAAAGGGGAGTGTCAATGGATGAACATACTATAAAATGTGACATTGAAACAAGGAGAAACTGAGAGAAAGTCAATAATATCAAGTACATTGTGCCCCTAAACCCCAAAGAAAAATAAGGAACATCCCTAGTATGGTCGCCAATTCTGTTACAGAGAAAACTTCCTATGGCTTGGGGTGTACCACAACAGACAAAGAAACCGTAGAAATCAATCCCTTCCCAATATGCAAGAGAAATATAGCATCTAACACTAAAGGATCTTGAAACATACCTTATTTCGGAAGGTTGAAGGAGATCCTCATTGAGCTTTTTCCAATCTTGCTTGCGTTAGCAATTTACTCTCAACAACAATAAACAAGGCAAGCATGCTATATAATATAGTGTTAGGCCTACTCTAGCATATATAATCAATAATTCATAAGCAATTAAACACATCCATGGATTCAATATTCATTTAAATGCACATCATTGGATAGGAAAACATCTTTCTATTAACAAAATCAGAGATTACATAAGTGGCAACCTCTGTCGGCACGTCTGCGAACCGGAGAAACTGAGTCCTCCACCTGGGCCTCCACCACCTCAATCCTCCATCTCTTGATAGCAAGCTCACAAGCAAAGGAAAGCTTGGGAAGAACACAAAGTTCTCCAATGGACAAAGGGATGCAAACTCAAGTAGAAGCAAGCTACTGCAACAATGGACTATAGTTTTCATGCTCTTCAATTCCCCCTTCTTCAATGTATCCAAAGGGTTCCTTATATAGTGCTTCAATGGGGCAATGGAAGGTCAAATCCAAGCAATCTCAAGGCATATGGAAGGCCAAGAGACAAGTGACTCGGATTCACATCAAGGAAAACTCCAAAAATATTTGGCCTTTTGCACACATCCTCATGTATGCGGGTTTAAGGGTAATATCTGTGTATATACACGAGAAGAGATTAAAAGTCACATGCAGCAAATAATGAATGTTTTTAGGGATGATCTTGGAAACATCAAAGGTACAAAAATTGTCCATGGAGTCTAAAGAGTCTGTAGAGGGATAGGGAAAGCCATAAAAGTGTGATCAACCATGTGTGGTAAAATCAGTTGTAACATATGTTTTAATCTTTTGATATTTATTGTAGGTCATTTGTGTTATTATAATAGTTTGTATGGTAGTACATTTGTTAAAAAGTCATAGTTTGCATTAGGGTAGGTTTTGACAAAATAATTTGGACTGTGTTATGTTTATTTGGTTGGTGGCTTGTAGTCTTAAACTTTATTTTCATAGTACCATGCTATGTTTTAGTTCTTTCTAATAAAAAAATTTATAATCTTTATTGTTAAAATAAATTATTATAATAATATGTAAAGAATACGGAACACCTGCCAAGTACAGACTCTAAGGAGTACCCCGTCTATGAGATTGCAACTCTTTTTCATGATTTTTGTCTCTACATTAATATGTGTGAAATTAGTTAGTTAGTTAGAGGAATCTCTTTGGGAGTGCATTCTTTAACATTTACAACCTTCAAATATATGTGGTATTAGTTTATTATTCTTTCAATTAGGTAGTTAGCTAAAGTAAAACTCATCACAAAACTAAAAAATCCTTTGGCCAAAAGCAGTATCAAACAATCTATTTTGTTTTAAGTTTATTTTTCTATCTATTTCTTATCATTTAAGGTTTTTTTTAATAATTACAATGTTTGTGCCTTATCAATTGGTGTCAAAGCAATTCACTCATAGAATCTCACTCTATAATGCTCTTCCATATTATTTCTAATATTTTTCCTCCCACCCAACTTTTATCTCTCAATACAATGATCCACGTAGGCACATTGATAATTGTGATAGATGCAATGTACAAATACCGATCCAACACTTGCTCTACCAATTTCAATTATATATAGTTAAATCCCTAGTCTTTCCAATAATTTTTCCTCCCACACAACCACCCAACCACTTTCTTTTAGTGCATTGATCCACTCGAGCACATTGATAGCTTTGATACATCCAATGTACCCATACCTCTATAACCAATGGATCGATCTTGTTATAGAAAATTAATTACGAGTTGATGACCATCAAATCCCAGCCGACTCGGTCAAAGTCTGTAGATGTACAGAATTGTCCGTAAATTTGTCGGCAGTATGGTGCACGCTTCCTTGTATTTATTCAGTCATGTTATTGCTATGCAAGTCAAGCTGTTTGTTGGATTTATAGTCATGTATTAATTAACAGTATTTAAGGTTAATTGTAGCTTCCAAGAGAATTTGAAATTAAGTTTGTGTACAAGTAGTTGAAGAATAATGAAAAACTAAGTCTCCGAGAGAATAACAAAGTAACAGAGAAAGGAGAAAAAGGAAAAGTCTATGAAGTGATTGAGAGCACAAACTCATGGTTTTGGAATGTATTGAGAGCTCAAGCTCTGTAAATGGTAAAAAATCCAAGTAAATTTCAAAGTCTATGCATGCGGTCATAGTTTCCTATTTTCTCGGGTAAGATATAATCCTACAGCTTTTATGTGTTTATTCTCAAGAATATTTATGCCACGCGTCTTCTCTAGGATTACTTGTGTGAATGGATTTAACATTTATAGTAGGTAAAAAAATCAAGAATCCTTCATATTTCACTTTGTAAAAGTCTAGTTTTAACCACCAAGTAATTTCAACACAAATCTCATTTTAATATTTTGGTATAGCCGACTCGTCATAGTATAGTTGAGTCGAATATTCACATCAATTTGTCAAAGTAGAGGTAGTTGAAGTTAGTTTAACTCACCATAAGATAAAAATGATTATTTCACGTTGAAGTGAATAATATACCTTATATACCAATATAACCATTTTATATTATAAGTTTGTCAAAATGAAAATTGGTCGGAGTTAAAAGTTTGTCGGAATCAAAAGTGGTCAAGGTATAAGTCTGTAAAACTGTCTAAGTAGAAGCTGTCGAAGTTATTTCAGAGAGGTAAACTGGTTGATGTAAGTTTTTTTAAAGTCAGTAAAAGATGTCAAGATAATTTGGTCAAACTTTTATTTGGTCTAAGAAAACATGTCGAAGTCAATCCAGTCAGTGTAAAATTTTGTCGAGCTAAAACTCGTCAAAGTAAACCAGTTGAAGTAAGAACCCATCAGAGTCAAATCAATTGAAATTAATTACGTCGAAGTCTACCCAATTGAAGTAAAACACTCAGATTAAAAATTGTCGAAGTAGACTAGCCAAGTTAATCAATCAAATTTAGTTTGGTAGAAAACAAAATTGTCTAAGTCGGATCAAACTTGTCGAAGTAAAAGTCTTAAAAAGAAAAGAAAGTTATAATTTTTAACTACACATTTCTTACTATCGCATTTTTTCCTAGATCTGGTATCAGAGTGGGTTTAGGAAGAATAGAAACCTTGTCTTAAAAAAAGGGGGCGAGTAATTTTTAAAAAAATCAAAATTAAAAATGGCTACCACTTCCAATGCACAAATGTCAAGTCTACAAACTCCAATATTTTTAGGAAAGTATTATGAATATTGGTCTCTAACTATGAAGGATCTGTTTAGAGTTCAAGATATGGAAGACAGTCCAAAATGGCTATACTAAACCAACCAATCAAGCAACATATAATAATCTCACACAAGCTAAGAAGGATGCTTTAAGGGAACATAGGAAGAAAGATGAAAGTATATGTTCTACATACATCAAGCAATGCATGAAAGTATACTCACAAGAGTAGCAGCAACAAAGACCAGTAAGGAAGCATGGGACACATTGGAAACCTGTTATCAAGGTTTGGACAAGGTAAAGACCTTTAAATTGCATATTCTTAGAAGAGATTTTGAATCTCTGCCAATGAAAAATGCAAAGTCAATTGAATCATTTTATACTCAAGTCATTGCTCAGATAAATCAATAGAAATATCATGGAGAAAATATATAATGTAGAAGGGTTGTTGAAAAAGTTCTTAGAATTATTCCCGCAAAATTTGAATCTTTGGTTGTGACTTTCGAAGAAAATAAATATTTGAACAACTTTACCATTGATGAGCTACAAGAATCACTCAACAATCATGAACATAGTATCAGTAAATCAAACACATCATTTGAAGGTGCATTTGCAGCACAGTCATCCATAGGTCGTGGAAGAGGAAGGGGGAGATCTAATTATAGAGGCAAAGGAAGAATTTTTTCCAAAGGAGGATGCAGTAGCAGTCCTGCAAAGGTTGTTGTTAGAGGTCAAAATAAGAACCCTAGTCATCCAAGTGGTCATAGGTTGATTGAAATAAAAAAAATAGTGTCACTATTGCAAGAAATTTGGAAATTTTGCATATGAACGCAGGAAGAAACAGTCTGGCCAAGGAAAGTAAGGTCAAATCTAGTCAAGAAACACTAGAACTGTGACCAACATAATGGTTTTGGAATGTGCATCCCCAATTGAATGCAATGTTGTCCAAGAAACTCCATGTGACATATGGTATTTAGATTCAGACTAAAGCAATCATATGACTGGTAATTTAGATTTATTTTCCAGTATAGATAAACTGGTTCAAACTTATGTCACTTGGAACCAATATCCAAGTTATTGTTTGGGGAAAAGGTGTTAGGATTATTAACCCTCCCTTGTCCAAATTTGGTCATATGTCTAAATTGGGAGTCATGTCTAAATCGGGAGTCCATCCAGTCTATTTATAGTCATTAACACCATTGGGTCCACTTGACCTAATTAGGGCACATGTTTCAGTTACTAAAGTGTGGGGAACACTAATTGAGGCTCACTGCCACTGATTGCACTTGATTGCATCAGTTTAGGATCCTCCTAGACTAATCCCTACAATTTAGGAATCCATTGGGAGTGCCGAAACCAACCAAGGTCAGTTCACTTCAGTCAATGACTAGTCAAGCTAAGTTAGGAGTCAGTTACATTCAGTTCTAGTCCTCTACATTCAGTTAGCACTAGGTTTACTTGACTGAACACATGTGGGGCGTATTTCTCACCTACCACAGTCAGTTAACCTTAGTCAACACTGAATGTAACACTTGAGTTGTGTTTTAGAGCTCCGATGAACTCCGGTTATGGTTTAGACAAGGTCAATTAACTACTGAGTCCTCCGATAGTGATTTAGACAAGGTCTTGGTTACCTACAGTCAAGTAGATTCTAATCAATTCGAACTTCCTCATGTGGATTCGAATTGCTTGTGGATATTAAAGCCATTTTACTTCATTGTAATTATTATCGGATTACTTTTTTATTAATGAAAGCATTCACAGCTGCAAGCCTTTTTTTGCACTGTTTCATTCTTCAATTGCTGAGTAAATTGTGAGATCCACTTTGTGAGTTGTGTATTTGTCTACAGATATATGTGCTCAAATTTACATGGTATCAGAGCCTCAGTGGACAAGACTCCTCTCCTCCTCAGATCTCCAACTGGATCATTTTTTTTGGGAAAATTGTTCCTTCCAGTACTGCACCAGAAGCAGAGAATTTACCACTTAATATCCCAAGTTAGGAAATTGTTGATCAACTATGCTGGGTGTGAAGGAAATTCCAAAAGTGCAGACTGTCGATATTACTTTGTATGTTTGATTGTGTGACAGGTTATCAGCTTTTCTTACAGCATTTGCTACAAGCAACCTCTTCTTCTCACTGCATTCGCTACAGCAGCTCAGTCTTTCTTATTACATTAAAAATGGCTCATCCAGTGGAGCTTCTCACTCCCTTCAACTATTACCAGTGGAAGGATGACATGAGAGTATTGCTCCACACCAAGCATCTCTTCAGACTTATAGAAGAAACAGAGGAAGAGCCAGAATCAGATAAAGACAAAGCTAAGTACATGAACAGGCTTAATGAAGCCATTGGACTCATGCTCTCCTCAGTCTCTAGAGATATTCGATTTCACATCCAAGACTTGGACACTCCAAAGGATTTTTGCGACAAGCTTGCTTCCTTATTTGATAAGCATGATGAGATGAGGATCCATCAACTAGAAAATGATCTGATTACTCTCAATCCATCCAATTTTGAATCTCTAAATGAATTCTTCTCAAAGTTCAAGAACCTGATATATCAGTTGAAGCAATGCAAAGTGAAGAAGGATGAAGATCAGCTCATCCTTTCCATTCTCACAAATCTCAATGCAGACTACTCAGTCTTTGTATCCACCTTCCAAACATTAAGGCTCACTGCTCCAAATTGGAAGAAGCCCACTCTTAATGCCTTCATCCAATCTCTTATTTCTGAGAATGATAAATTGATCCAAATGGGGATCATTCGATCTCCCAAAGATCTAGCTCTAGTTGCAAGAGGAGATAAGGTAGTGAATGACAAAGGAAAGCAAAGAGATGAGTCCCCTGTGAAGAAAGAGCAGTCAAAATAACCTTCAGGTTCGAAGAGAAGCAAGAAGAATGGCAAAGGCAAGGTCCTCTGCTCTTATTGTGGAAGGGGCTTCCATTCAGAAAGCTCATGTATGAGAAGACAACTTGATGAAATCGCCCTTCTCTTGAAAAAGCACAACATTTCTGTACCTGCTAACGCAAGGAAGGAAGAATCTGAAGAAGAAGAAGAAGAATACCAAAGGAAAGGACATGCACTGAAGGCTTGCTGCACATCAACACCTATCTTCTTCATTGATTCTGGAGCTTCCAACCATATGGCTGCATCCATAGAATCATTCTCTTCTTATCAGTCCTTTGATGGTCCTAGTATTCAGATGGGCAATAACAGTGAAGTCAAAACAAAAGGGAAGGGATCTATCCAACTTGAACATGGAAGGTTCAAAGATGTGCTATTTGTTCCCTCCCTAGCTTCAAACATGTTATCTATCTATCAGATGACCCATACTGGATCTCCAAAGAGAGTGATCTTTGGTCCTAACTCAGTGGAGATAACAGATATCTCTATTGGGAGCATTATAGCAAAGGGTACTGCAAATCATGCTTCAAAAGCATATGAGTTCTCACATTTCATGGCTCCTTCAGAACCAGTGCACTCTCAACAGCCACCTGCAAGGGAAGGTAAAATCATTGCATCTACTTCTTTTACAACTTCTACTAGTATTGTGATCCATATATATCATTTTATGACATTGAGATTCAGGATGACTCAGATCTAGATTCAGTCCCTACTTCCAAACTGGAAGCTAGGAAGATGACTGGAAACTCACCTGACACTCAGAAAGGAAAGACTCTTGCACTATGTCATGCTATTTTACCTCCTTCAGGGAGATGCAATAGACTTCCTGTAAGATGCAATATGGAAAAGGCTCAGTATTACTACATTTAGAAGAATGGATATGATCATTCACCTCTTCATTCAACAAGAGACAAAGGTTACATTCCTCCTTCCTCCCATCATCATTTTTGGAGAAGAAGGAGAATTCTACATGCCAAGCCCCAGAATACCTGTGCACATCACACCATGCAGGGGGGGTGTTAGGATTATTAATCCTCCATTGTCCAAATTTGGTCATATGTCTAAATTGGGAGTCCATCCAGTCTATTTATAGTCATTAACACCATTGGGTCCACTTGACCTAATTGGGGCACATGTTTTAGTTACTAAAGTGTGGGGAACACTAATTGAGGCTCACTTCCACTGATTGCACTTGATTGCATCAGTTTAGGAGCCTCCTAGACCAATCCCTACAATTTAGGAAGCCACTGGGAGTGCCGAAACCAACCAAGGTCAGTTAACTTCAGTTAATGACTAGTCAAGCTAAGTTAGGAGTCAGTTACATTCAGTTCTAGTCCTCTACATTCAGTTAGCACTAGGTTTACTTGATTGAACACATGTGGGGCGCATTTCTCACCTACCATAGTCAGTTAACCTTAGTCAACACTGAATGTAACACTTGATTTGTGTTTTAGAGCTCCGATGAACTTCGGTTATGGTTTAGACAAGGTCAGTTAACTACTGAGTCCTCCTATAGTGATTTAGACAAGGTCTTGGTTACCTACAGTCAAGTAGAGTCTAATCAATTCGAACTTCCTCATGTGGATTCGAATTGCTTGTGTCTATTAAAGCCATTTTACTTCATTGTAATTATTATCGGATTACTTTTTTATTAATGAAAGCATTCACAGCTGCAAGACTTTTTTTGCATTGTTTCATTCTTCAATTGCTGAGTAAATTGTGAGATCCACTTTGTGAGTTGTGTATTTGTCTACAGATCTACGTGCTCAAATTTACAAAAGGTACTATTGGGATTCTAACCAGATATGGGGAGCAAAATACTATTCTGGATGTTTATTATGTCGAAGGTTTAAAGAACAATTTGATGAGAATTGAAAATTGTTACAAAAAGGTTACAGAGTCTACATGGAAGACAATCATTGTGTGATTAAAGGCATACGTCCAAGCAACCAGCTAATATCAATAGTACCGACAATAAGCAATCATGTGTTTCCTTTGTGGATAAGGCCACACATGAAAGAGAAAACAACTCAAGTTGTTCATGAAGGAAAGAATGAAAATTCAAAAGATGCATTCAAAATAGAAAGAAAAGAGGTAGACAAACGCTGCAACAAAGAAGAAAAATACAATAAGAATTACAAGCAACATTTCAACCAAAGGTATAGGATGAATCCTCATTGTGGAATTTCAGATTTGGAAATCTTAATTTTGGTGGGATGAAGATACTACACATGAAGAATATGGTGAAAGGATTTCCATTGATTGAAAAAACAGAGAGAATTTGTGAAGGATGCATTTTTAGCAAGCAACATAGAGAGATGTTTCCAATCAGAAAGTCATATAGAGCACGCACACCACTTGAAATTGTGAACTCTGATATTTTTGGACCAATGTAGACACCATCTATAGGAGGGTGCAATTATTTTCTTACATTTATTTATGACTTCACAATAAAAACATGGGTATACTTTTTGAAACACAATTCTGATGCATTTGGATGTTTTCAATAGTTCAAGGCACTTGTGGAGAACCAAATTGGATATAGTATCAATATCTCAAGAACATATAGAGGCGGTGAATATGTCTCAAATAACTTCCTAAAATTTTTCAATACCCATGGCATACAAAAGCAATTCACTACGTAGTATACACCTTAAGAAAATGGTGTCGCAGAGATGAAAATATAACCATCATGGAAATGGTGCGCAACATGATGGCAACCTATCATTTTTCAAATGAATATTGGGATGAGGCAGTGGCGACTATTCTATACATCATGAACCAATGTCTGACAAAGAGTGTGAAGAACAAAGTGTCTCAAGAATCCTAGACAAGTATGAAACATGGTATTTCTCATTTAATTTTTTTTTGTTGTGTCGCATATGCTCATGTTCCAGATGAGCTGAGAAGGAAATTAGAAAATAAGGGACATAAATGTATTTATGTTGGTTTTTATGAATATACAAAGTCATATAAATTGTATGATCCTGTCATAGAAAAGTAATTATCAGTCAAGATGTTCAACTTGTCGAGAATGAAGCACAGGATGGAACCATCGAGAAGAATGTCAAGATTTTGTCGACAATAAAACATGATGATATGGTCGAAGAAGGGTTTCAAACACCACATGTAACCAAATAACCTCATATCCCCAACCACTCATAGGATAGCTAGACATGTTCCAGCACAAAGTACATCGACACAATTCGTAGCTCAAGCTACACCGACAAGCACACCAAGAACTCAACAAACTCCATCAAGTAGTTTGACAAGGTCGACATTGACAAATCCATTAAAGACAAGAAGTCTGCGTGAAATATATGAGGTTGATACGCCAAGTTCATTCTCTATCTTTGCATTATTTTCTCAAATATATTATCCTCTAACATTTGAGGAATTTGTCAAAGATAAATTATGGGTACAAGCCTCAACTTTCCATTTGAATACTAAACATATACAACTCAAGTACCATTTCATATGATATGTTTTGGAAGATGAACTGTTGAAGTTAGAAAAGATACACACTAGCCATAATCCTGCAGACATGTTGAAAAACATAGTAACCAGAGATAAATTGAGCTCTTGCTCGATTTCAGCTAGCCTTCAAGCATGAATGTGAAGATTATAAATTTTCCAGGTCCAAGGTTTGTAGCATAGTCCAGAAAGTGCACCAATGGTGAAGTTGGTGTGATCACTCTCCAAGTGGGAGATTTTTAGTTGTGGAGCATGATCTTCCTAATTCAGAGGTCGTGTTTCAACCATGTTTGGAACCCAGTACCATTATAGGGAGTGTGGGGTGGATTCCCCCCCACTATAGTCACCATTAGGGATCCAGTGGGGGAAACTAATTTTGGATCCCCCCATATCGGAGGTTTGGGGGTAGCTCCCCCGTAGAAAACATTTAGGAAAAAAATCCTTTTAAAATGTTGTAATTTCAAAGTCATGACTTAGTCAATAATGGGTGATTTATGGGCCCATGGTTTTTGGCATCATGCGGTATTTTCCCATGGTATTCCCTTTATAAAAGGAAGGAATCGTAATATGGATGTGTATTTGTATTGTAACATTGTGAAAAACAATAATTTTTATTGTGTGAGAGAGACTGGGAGAGAGTGAAGAGGAAGTGTAGTGGGTTTGTTGCAGGTTGTATCCCTTCAATTTTTCTAGGCGGTATAATAATAAAAGGACTAGAAATTTATGTGTGGATGTATCTCATCTTGGGTGAACCACGTTATATTGGTGTCTCTGTTGTAATGTGTTAATGTGTTTTATATTTTCATCTTGTTTATTGGTATTGCTATGTGATCTTGTTTTCTAACACTAACCTAAAAAAAAACTTCATCTTTTATGCTATCACTTCCCAAGCAGTACATCCTTACACTACTCAGATTGAATGGATATTCGATTTTGGTTGCACTCATCATATGGCTAAGGATGCTTCTTTTTTCTCATCCTTAAATGGAGATCCAAAACATATTATATATGTACATAATGATTATTCACTCATGGTTGTTGCAAGCGGCGATGTTGAATGCATGCATGATCGAATATCCAATGTCTATCATGCACATAGCTTGAGCGCAAACTTGTTTTCGATTTCTAAACTTACACAGACTAAAAATACTGCTAAATTTTGGTTAGATCGCTTTTTTGTAATTTGAGGCTCGGGAAGGCCACTATTTATTTAGGATACTTAGATCCCAAAGTTGTACTATAAAAGTTCTATGAATATCCTATAAATGATTTCCAATTGACTAGACCGACTGCATTCATTGCTAAAGCCAGCAACAGAAGTTGAATTTGGAATGAACGACTTGGACATATGAAATTTCAAAGTTTGAAGATGATGGTAAAAAAGAATATGATCATTGGTCTCCAAAATATTGTTTCACATGGTGAATTTTGTATAGGATATGTTCTTGGAAAGTATCAGCATGCACCCTTTGATTGCAGGAAAGCGTGGTGAGCATCGGACCAACTGGAACTTGTTCACAATGATCATTGTTGCCTAAACAAGCCCTCATTAGTAGGTGAAAAGTATATTTTAACCTTCATTAATTATTTCTCTAGAATTACATGGGAATATTTTTTGAAAAATAAGATTCATGTATTTGAAATATTCAAGGAATTTAGGGTATTGACTCAGAATCAATGTGACCAAACTATCAAATGCTTGATATCAGAGAATGGTGGAGAATATGTCAGTCAAAAATTTGAAATATATCTCTTGTAAAATGACATTTCTTAGCATATTTTTTCCCTTGCACCTCTCAGTAGAATAGATCCACATATTTAAAGAATAATTCTTTAGTATAAATGGTTTTGTGCCTACTCTAAACCAAAGAAATTCTTACTAAATATGGGAAGAATTTTCTTATAGTTTAAACTATCTCTCAAACCTTTTTGCAACTACAATTTTTCATGACATGACTCTAGTTGAGAAGTGGAGAGGAAGAAAACCGTTAATCAGAAACCTTAGAACCTTTGGATGTGTTTCTTGGGAACGTATCAGTGATAATTGCAAGAATAAATTGGATGAAAATAATCATTCTTGCATCATCACTAACTATTTTGATGAATTTAAGGCTTATAGATTATTTTATATAGTTAAACAATAGATAATTTTGAGAAGAAATGTGATATTTGATGAGAATATTCTAGGCACTAAGTTATTAAAGTCCTCCTCTAGTCTATTGCACAATGATTAGTTTGATATTTTTGAAGAATTTGGATCGACCAAACAATTGATTTTTTCCTCCTTATTCAACTGGTATTTGGTCTACATAGACACCCCTACTCATCTTCCTAATCATCACTCACCTAAATCACCATTTACTTGTTTTCCTCGATGGAATTCTAAAACAATCAAAGCTACAAGACCCGATGCTGGAGATACTAGTATTAGTCGGCATACCGACATTTAGAAGAAATATGGAAGTTTTGTACAAATGGCATGTGTTCTTGAAACCTTTGATCCTAACACTTATGTTGAATCTCATAGAGTGCATGAATGGGAAAATGATATGGGAACTAATTCACCAACTACAAGGAAACAATGTTGTCAAGTGTCGATGGGTATACAAGACAAATTTTACCTCCAGTAATGTTGTTTAACATCACAAAGATTGATTGTTAGCCAAGGGATTCTTTCGGAAAGAAGGCATCAAATGCATTAAAACCTTTTCCCTTGTTGCAAAGATGAACTCAATTAGACTGATTATTTCACTTAGTACTTTTTTTGGATGGGAACTTCATCAAATGGATGTTAAATGTGTCTCTCTTCATGGATACTTGTCTAGAGAAATATATATGGAATAACCTTCTAGTTTTGTGGAATATTATATTCTTGTTTGTTGACTGAAAAAAAAGTATTGTATGGTTTGAAACTAGAACCCTCCTCTTGGTATGAGAAGATTGATTGTTTCTTTATCAATATTAGGTTTAATTGTTGTGAGTCTGATCACAATATTTGTGTATTACATGTTCATGGTGATACTTTGATTGTGGAATTGTATGTTGATCATTACATAGTCATAATAGGAAACATCTCGACCTAATTTTGAGCTTGAAGAAACCACTTGCAAATTTGTTTCAAATGATTGAACTTGGTCTATTGTATTTCTTTCTATCCATTCAAATTTTGCAAATGAATTATGGTATCTTTCTTTCTCAACCCAAATATGATTTGGATATTTTGAAAAGATCCAAAGTGGATTATTGTAAGTTATTCCGCTTCACCTTATTGTCTAAGGATTGTGACTCTCCTTGAGTCGACACCACCATTTATCGATAATTAGTTAATATCTTGATTTAACTTACTCATTGTCCGTTTGATCTCTCCTTTTTTGTTAGTGTGTTTTCTCGGTTCATGAAGGATCCTCAAGAAATCCATTGGAATGATCCAAAGAGAATTGTTCATGCTATATTAAGGGAACTTATCAATACGGTATTAAATATTGTCGTAGTTCAAAAATACTCATTGGGTTCACTGATTCCAACTGGGGAGGTGACATTGATGACCGTAAGTCCACTTCTATCTATGTGAATTGACTTAGTTATGTACCTTTTGCTTGTTCATGTAAGAAAAAAAAGGTACTCTCTCTTTCGAATATAGAAGCAAAACATTGTGGATATATTAATGTAGGCACATAGGAAATTTGGATATGTTATCTTTTAGAAGATCTTGGTTTTCTTATTCAGGTCTTGACCATTGTCCATTGTGATAATCAAAGTACAATGCAAGTTGTTGATAATCTTGTTTCTCACATCAAAATGAAGCATGTTGAAATTCATTACCACTACTTGAGACAATTGGTAGAGGACAATGTTGACACAATTTTTTGTTGCAAGATAGATGATTAGATTTCTTATACATTTATGAAGCCTCTGTCTGATGCTAAGTTTTTGAAACACTGGGCTATGATTGGGATTCAGACAACTCCAATTATGGGGGCTATATATATTTAGAAATTTATACCTAGAATGCAACAACATGCCATGTTACTAATGTAAGTTTATCTATGTATGTCTCCTTCCTATCCATCCATAATTCCCTCACTGAATCGCTCACTCAATCCCTGTCCTTTTGGTCTCACCTGCTTGCACATCCTAATTAATTTATTGGGTGGGGCCCAAGAAACCCTTCCACCCGGGCTTTGAATACTACCTTAACTCTAGCGAAGCTTCTCAAGAATAATTGGCCTTTAGAAGTTTATGGATGGAAAAATTCCCCTTTACCTTATTGTTTGATGCATGAATAGAACCTGGAGCTATTAGAGGACCAACCACTTTATTGCTTACTTTTACCTTTAACCCTTGATCCTAAAATTACTGTGTCTTTATATTGTTTGGATGGAGAGGCAAACCCTTAAACATAATGCTTGATTTAGGAACAGACCCTTGGTTCTTCCCTTAGCGTAGGGAAAGACATTTCAATTAGACTTGCATAGGCACGTTTTAATGTATTAGGTTGGCACATCTAATTGTTATAACTATATGATACCACCATATATTATAAAACCAAATAATAACGCTAGACATATAGGGTCAAAATGATGAAAGTCCTTCTCACCATTTTCATGGGGTCGGTTATAATTAATAAGGTTAAATGCTTTAATTAAAGATTATATAGGAAAGTGGTAAATATTTAGCATACATGAACTTTATCATATAGGTAGAAATTGAAAATTATATGTAATCATTTATCAATTCATTTAACTTGAATACACATTCTTCCACTAAATAACTTACTAGCACCAATCATATTAATAAAATTAATATATTTGGAATACACGGAAAGGTATATCACCACGATTACAGTTGAAGTTGAAGTTAAACTAATAGTTAATTCAAGTAATTTGGAATACACAACCAAAAATATTAATATAAAACTTCCCATTGCTCCTCATATTAGAATAGCGTTTTACATCTATAAGTGTATATTGTTTAAACTTGATCAGTGTAATTTATTTAACCGATAGTTGGTTTTGATTTGTCTTCCAATAAACCAATTAATTAATTGAATCTAATCAGTCGAATGCATAAATGCTCTCGGTAACCCATTGTCTTCCAAAGAAACCTTTCATTGACCAAGTTTGGAAGGGTTTCTTAGGCTCTCTTAGAAATCTGTAATTAGTTCTATCGGAAACCTACCAAACCAGAACTCCATAAATCCTTATCCACGTTACAATTAAGTTTAAATGAATATAAATTTAACCAAATAATAATAAAGCTTATGAGTGAAAATTATCTTTATTTTTTAAATCGAGTGGTAAATGATTAAAATCGTGAACGAATAAGCGTATGCTTTTAAATTGTAAATAAAAAATTCAATGAAACCTGTAGGGTTTTTTTGGTCATTTTGAGTTAATGGATGTTAAATGGGAATTAAAATTAATTCATCACAGTTTTCAAAAATAATGATAAGATTTTTATTAATAATAATTTATTAGTTTTTTATTAGATTTTTATTAATTATAATTTATCAGTTTTTTATTAAGTTGAAGATGGAAAAATAATATATCAATATAATAAGTTCAGATAATTTTTCTTCTTTAGATTTATAGGCTAAAGTTGGTTTCAATGGACGTGAATCATCGATATATAAGGAGGTCATTAATCCTAACTTGGAAGACCATAAGTATTTCTTAGTAGTAAGCTAAATAAGGCATTGGTATATCCTAAAACTCCATGGGCTGAAAGGGTTTTTCATCTATACGAGTCTATGAGCGTTGAGGATGCAGATCACTTTCTTTTAGAATGCATTGCTTACACCCACATTAGATCTCAGTTTCATAGTATTTGTTACAATACAAACATTTATAACCTCCTTAATGGCCAAAACTATAATAAGCTTGGAAAGCTTCTTGATAAGTTTTTTGAGCACATGAACAAGATTTTAAAGTAAACTAAGTTTTATTTTTCTTAAGATCAGATAAACCAAAATTGGTCTTAGTAGACATTAATCATCATCATCATCATCAACCACAAAAATTAAACTTAAACTCTTATATTAAATATAATAATAATAGCAAAATTGCTTTACCATAAAGAGAAACTAGATTTTTGAAACCATAAAACTTAAAAACTTAATTACATCAATTGCCATCCACAATCAAACGGTGTGATTAATTTTTTTTTAAATTCATAGAAAAATGTTTAAAGATAACAAAATATTCTTCTAAGTACATGATTATGACCTTTTTTTTTCCAAAGAAAAAATTCGTAAATATTTTATTCACATTCAGCAGATGGCCCTCAAGGTCCATTATACAAAAATCCAACTA
This sequence comes from Pseudotsuga menziesii, assembly GCA_001517045.1. Classification (NCBI taxonomy): domain Eukaryota; kingdom Viridiplantae; phylum Streptophyta; class Pinopsida; order Pinales; family Pinaceae; genus Pseudotsuga; species Pseudotsuga menziesii. The sequence continues at coordinate 116,940 of LPNX011197206.1, read as the reverse complement.
TGAAGTTGTCATTACATACAGATATTTGCCTCAGGAAGATCACAATAACCATTACCATATCCAAAACTGACCCAACTTATATGATTATGACCTATATAGAAATGAGATTTAAAGGTTTTTGCTTAAGCCCGTAGATTAAGCATGTTTGAATTGCCTCCTACAATGCTTCTTTTCTTTAGTCACTTTTGACGATTAATAAAAACATGAACTTCTATGGTGCCATCCTAGTCCGCAATTCAGTTTTCACTACATTCCAATTTCAATTTTTATGGCTGACAATGGTGGTAGTGTTTTCCTTATGGACCATTTTATTGTAGTTTATTTAAAAGGTTTGGATGTTTATTATGTTTTTGATAGGGAATATATAAATATGTTAGGTCAATTAATTAGAGATGTATATTTAAATTTTTTAGTTTTCAAATGTTTTTAATATAGTTTGAATAATTTTTATTTTTGAATTATTTAAATATTGATTTACTTCTTTTGTAGGTGACATTTGCTTGGGTCTTTGTGCCCCAAGACCCAGTGATAACTTAAGCAGTGACATTGGAAAATGCTTAATTTAAGTTAATTGGAAAATGCTTACTCTGAGTTAATGGTATTTACAGTGGTAGTGGCAGTTGGTTTGATTAAGACACATGAAAAATCCCAAAAAAAATTTGAAAAAAAGAATTAACTGAGCCAGCAAAATTTCTCCCTCAAAATAAATAACTGGTAAGAAGGAACCCACTGAGAATGAGGCATACCTTTAACCTACACAGAAAAGTGACGGTCGTCTGCGTTTTTGTGAGAAACAGCAGTAGACCGTTTTTATTAGCAGTTCTCATTTCTGAATCCAAGAAACTGTTTCTGGAATTAAGAAAGAAACTGTTTCTGGAATTAAGAAAAAAACTGTTTCTTAAACAATGCAGCGTTCTCCCAACAGTTTATACAGAAACTAATTTCCATTTCTTTAGTAACTGGTTTGTTTGGGGATTTAATTTTTAGATGTTTGATAGGTGGTAAGGCAAGCAAGTGGAGAAACCCATGTGAGAGGTTCCTCGTTTTTTTATCCTTCATATTCGACGAAATTAGGCGAATTCAAAAAAAAATTACACTTCGATGAGGTTCAATGTATTTATTCCGTCAAATTAGTCTTTCGCGACGCTTTCCAGAGTCTAGTTAGCCCCTTCCACCACTTTCCCTTACACTTATTCCGTTCGTTGGAGGTTCAGCAGCCAGAACACATTCATTTGTGTTCATCTCCCAAACGAGACTATATTCAACACTTCTTTTTATAAGTAAGGCTTTTAGGATGGGTGAAAGATTGTCCATGTTTCATGGTTAAGAATCCAAGAAGTAAAAGAGGAAAGTATATTTCAAATTAAAATGTTTATAGAATTATATTTCAAAATAAAATGCTAAGTATTTTTTGTTTTTTAAATATTTTATATATATATATATATATATCTTGATTAATTTAATGGCGTTGAGCCGAAACCTGAAGTTTGTTAGTCTCTCACTGCATTGAAGATAAAATTAATTGGGTGGAGCCGGTTGAGCTTGGAGTTTGAAATGTCGAGCTAAGTCCAGTCATTCCTAAAATTTATAGATTATCACAACATTCAATTTATATATTTTAATTAATTCATTTGTTTGTTTTTCTCTATCCTTGTTTCTTATATGTGTGAAACCTGGAAACTTCCTCTCATATAGTTTGTGTTTCTCCTTTCATTTGTTTCTGGTAACATACTATATAAATAAGTAAGAAGAAAAAAAACAAGAAACTTGATTTAAAAAATATAAAAATACATTGTTCTATTATTTATATATAAATGAAAATAAAACTTAAAGCTTGATTTTTAAAAATAATAAATAATAAAAAAAATACACGAAGCTTCATAATGAAGTGAGTTCTTCAATTCTTATAAAAACAAAGTGATGCTTATTATGTTCCCGATAGGGAATATATATGAATCGGTAAGGTGGATTAATTCCAAAGGCATATTAATTTATTTTTTCAAATGTTTTTACTATATTTTGATTAATTTTTATTTTTTGAATTATTTAAATACTTATCTAACTTAGCTTCTATTGGTCTTTTGCAGGTGATGTTTGCTTGGGGACTTTGTGCCCCAAGACCCCGTGGCGAGCTGACGTAAGCAAGCATTGGGATAATCATTGTGAAGACGCCTCACAATTGTTTGGTACAAGCAATACAGATGCATGCAGTCCATTACTCTTACGCTCTAACAGAGATTTTGTAACTCCCGTGCAGCACAGAGATTTTGTAACTCCTGTCCAGCTGCATGCAATGGATGTAATCGATGTCCATGCAAAACTCCATGTGGATAAGGCCATGGCAGCACCAGTGAAGCTAGTTTTCTTCATTTTTATTTTCCTCATTACAATATGCAATATAGAACGCTTCCATATGTTAATGGAAATGACAATCGAATTACCACAACGCCTGTTTCCAATGGAGTGTAGGGGATTCGAAACCACCCTCAGTGCCTCTTCGTTTTGGTATGAAGAATAAATTGAATACAATTTTTGCTGGTGTTTGGTGCTGAATAGGTAAATTTTGTAAACCTGAGTAACTGAATTGTAATAACTTATGGTTGATTTTTGCATCGCAGAAATTTCCTAGCTTGAATGTGGGTATATATATAGAAACAAGTACTTTTTTTCACTAAATATTGTCTTCGCAACATTTTTCATATGAAAGTGAGCAATTACTAGGATATAGTGCTGCTTGAACAGATCCATTCGGTAAGGTAAATATAGGTAGTACACTATCAAAAAGTATATACATTTTCTCTGAACATCAGGATATAGTGTTGCTCGATACAGAGCCATTTGGTAAGGTAAATATAGGCAGTACACTATCAAGAAATATATACCTTTTCTATGAACGTCAATAAGCCTTGCTTGCTCTTGTGAACATGCACTACTTGTTATAGACGAAAAGTTACGAAGGGAAAAAGTAGACGAGTTTATCTATCACAAATTACTAGTGCATCTGGTGTTATTTGTTAAACTACACTTTATACTTCTTAGGTTCTTGCTAAAATTTAAAGCTTAAATCGAAATTATTCAACGCAAGGCTGAGCTCAAGAACATAGACGTCATAATAGGAGACCTCGCAGATCGTAGCAGCTGCAACAGGAGCTGAGTATGCAACAGCAATCCAAGGACATTCTTCCTCTTCACGCCTAATGGGACTTCGTGCAAACTCCAGTTGTTGGTTAGCACCGACTCTATCTAAGCCGGGAATGAATGATAATGGATGAGTTGGCTACTGGATAGTGGACTAGCTGACCAAAGTTTTTCCATTTGGACTACCTCATTATCGGGACACTGCTAGCTATTGGTACAACCTCTTGTTAATGAGACTAGTTAGGGGTCCTTGTTATCAATTGTACACAAAAATTTTCTATGAGATTGTTCTAAATCCAAAGCTGAGCCACAGAGGAGTCTTTGTTAATGCTCAATTGTAACATCACAATAAAATCATTCAAATTATTATAAAAACTATATTTCTTGACAGTTTTCTTTTGCTGGGTCACGGGGTACATTTTCTTTTGTTGCGTCACACCATGCATCAATTACCAAGATAAAGAAAAGTTGATAATAATAAGGTATGTTTCTCCTAGTTCTTCAGTGTGACGCTTGAGTTTCAAGTTCTATTCATTTAGTTTAAAGTTCTTAAAAATATTAAGTTTGAGGTATTTGTTAGAGATGGAGTCAAAAGTATATTTAATGTCTATAAAATATTACAGAAATGCACATAGAATTATTGAATAAATAAGATAAGAGACAATGTTAACATTATGTTAGTTTTGGGAGTAATTAAGAGACATTATCATTATTAAGCATCTTTTGGAAACCAAAGGGCCCTGGTTAAATATTATATACTAATGTGAATATGTAGATATTAAATTAAATTATGAATAGATATTAAATTATGAATATGTAGATATTATATTATTAAATTATAGTATACGTGACTATGATGTACTGCCGTCATTTAAGTTATTAGAAGATTGTCCTCTAGTTTCAAATTTTAACAATCTACTGTTAGTAAGTAATTAGTAATTAGTAGCAAAGGAAGATCGAAGAATCTGATCTTTGGCCTACTTCTAATTGGTAATTGTAGTTTGATTGAGCTCAAAGGCTTTGGCCTGCTTCTTCAGTTTTCACCTCTGAGGCCTTTCAATTTTCAAGCCTGGGGCGTTTCAATTTTCACCGACAAGGATGGCGTTTAAATTTTAATGTGTTGAAATAAAGATTGCATGTTATATCACAGTTCCTTACTATCGCAAGTGTGGGATATGAGTCTGATAATTAATTTGTTACTCTGAGTTGAATCTGAATATTGTTAATCTGATTATTAGATCTTTACCCTTGAGTTGAATCTGAATATTGTTAGAGTACAAGGAAAATCCTACAACCGCCACATGAAAGAGAAGCCACTATAAAGAATAAGTGCTCGTTGTGAAAGTGTTTGAAGGATCCTAGACAGATAAAAGAGCTCCATACAACTTCTCATGCTCGCCCGTCCCAAGAAAGAATATTTCGGAGTTTGAGAAATTAGAATTACAAGTTTTATGTATTGGTGGTTCAAGAAAAATGAGAAGTTGATCAATATTTGAAGAATTAGATTGTAGTCAAAAGCAAGTGGAATATGTTAAAGAATAATAGTGAAATGTTACAAAAGTTTAGTATATTGTTATCAAGTAGATTTATTTAGAAAATAAGTGGTTTGAGATCGGATTTTTGGTTTGTTGAAACTATTTATTCATTATAAATGTATTTGATTAGCAAGTAATACAATGTTTATTTTGTCTGAAGTACTCTTGTGCCTTAGCTTTGTAGGCTAATTCTTTCATATTTGATATCAGAAACTGGTAATTTTGGTTAAACTCCGAGGCCCAATACGTAGTTGTATGATTAAGTTTTTTTTATGAGTGTTTTATTCCAGTGTGAATATTTTAGTGTGCAAATAAAAATGTTGTCACAAATCTGTTGAAGCATGATTAGCCTTTCAATGCCAGATATTTTTATTTTTGAATTGTTTCCATTGCAAATATGTTTACTCTCAACCCTATGCTATCTAATCTACATGAACCATATTTTCCCAGGCTGTACAGAATTCATAAATAGAGATTATTAAAGCAATTAAGTGTCATTTTCATGTGAATTGTTGCTTTGAAGTTTAGGGTTCAATTGTTTGCAGAGATGATTTGAAAGAACATTAATACGCACACCTCCATTTAATAAATTCTTTGTTTAAATATATGGTTGAGCGATATTTAAATGGAATTGTCATTTTATTATGTTTTTCCACCATGTTTTGAATGGTTTCCACTCAAGTTTGTATTATTTACATGAATGGTTTCCTTTACTTTATTATCATTACTTTATTATTTACAAGTGGTTGGTTGGTGTGAATGCCTGTGGAAAGAATGAACAAGCGGTTGGTTGGTGTGAATGCAAAAGAATGAACAAGTGGTTGGTTGGAATGGTTGGAGTTCAATTGGAAAAGTTTGTAGAGGAAGAAAATAATGAGAAAAAGTATATTTATGTCTTGGAAGAAGTTCTCATGAGATGAGTAATACTTTTCATTTGGATCTCTTTTCATTTTTTTCCATTGAGGATAAAGTAGTATTGCTACTCTGGAAGTTGATTGCATGCCCAAGCTTAGCTTAGTGAAACACATGCATTAATATTTTTAAGAGATTTTAAAACTAATATAGTTTTTCTGTTTATGAAAACATAAATCTAAGAGAGTCAAATGCAATTTTCTTTTTAATTTTTTTGTTTAATATAAGGAGCACATAAATAATAAAAACATAAACATAAGAGAGCCAAATGCAATTTTCTTTTAAATTTTTTCAAGCTAAAAACTTTTTATGTTCTCTTGAAAGTACACAACAATTTGATGAACATCAGTGCAGAACCGAAATAATATAAGTTTCAAATTATGAGAAAGGAGAATCAATGTTGTTTTTGTTGGCATCTTACATGTTTGACAATACTTTGCATATTCATATCAGATATTATATTGATTTCATTTTTTATTGAAACTTAGATCCATAAGTTGATGAAAATCAAATTCCCCATATTGTAAATCATTTTTTCAAATATTTGTGTTCTAAACAAATTTACAACAAAGTTGATAATGCCAAAATGTAACATTATATTTATTTATTAAAATTAAAAATACTTATCATAAATCTCATACCTATCCATCCTTCTTCTTAAAATTAATGATGCTTAAATATAATATTATATTTTTTTATTAAAATTAAAGATAAAAAGATATAATATTATATAGATTATCATAAACCTATCAAACATTTTCTTTAAAATCAATGATAACAAAATGTAGCATTATATTTACTTATTAAAATTAAAGGTATCAAGATGTACTATTATATTTATTAATTGCTTCAAGTTTCTATGGAACTTGGTTTAAAAAGTGGGTTAGAAAATATTTATGCTTTAATATGGAAATTCTTAACTTGTAATTTTTTTATTAAATTCTTGGTCATTAACAAATTTAATTCTGTTTAAAAAGTTGTACAAATATTTAGATTAATTCTGTTATTATGATTGTTAGTTTATGATTATGTATAAGAATTGTATTGATTTAAAAATCAAAAATATTTTTTACTATGTTTAGTTTATTAAAGAAAATTGATAGTGTTAAAATAAAATTAGAAATTCTCATGATTTTTATAATAAAAATAGATATTACACAAAACATTAGAACATCATGAAGACAAAAAAAAATGCAATTTTTGTAATACCAAGAAAGTGAAGTATTAAAATCTCTTAAAATGGTATGTATATGCATATATTCCGTCTTAATCGTACCATACTTGTAACACTACAATTCTGCATAACTTGCTAACTCATGTGAAAGCTAAAAAAATCTAGGAGAGTTTCTTAAGGTTAAATAGACCAAAGTTGGTCTTTTAGATGATAATCCTATTTCATAAGTTTTTTTTTCCTTTTGATAGTAGAACTCCTTATTTTTCAATTAAAGTTGGGGAATATTTTTTTCCCAACATGAGATATTTCCTTATGCATATTATTATAATTGAAAATCCATAAAAGAGGAGATGAGGAATTGGTATACCAATCCTTCGCAACTTTTTAATTTTAAAGGTTTGGCAGTAGCTTTTTCCAATTGCAAAATCAACTCTAGATACTTTTGCAACTGTAGGTAGCAATGTCGGGGACATTGCCACCTAGTGGCTCTTTTTATTATATTCAAGTTAAGATAGTTATTTAAATATTATTTTATATTATAGGTTTTCAATAAGATTAACTTGAGTGTAACAAGTTGTTGCAGCTACAACATTTTCCCAAAATTCAAAAAAATTCGGGACCCTCCTTTTGCTTATATTGGTTTGATTTTCTTTTTTTTTGTTTTGGTTTAATGATTCTTCAGAAAGACTTTTCTAATGCCAGAAATGATCCACTATTTGTTTAAGCTTACCATTGCCTTTGAATGCATTTTTGAGTGTTTGAGTTGGAAGTCTATTGACTTGCACTCCCGCCGTTGCAAAGGAGTGATAAGCAACGAGCTCAACGAGCTTCGATAATTTTCTTCGATGCTTTTTGTCTTAATCGGCTGACTTTTGAATTCACGTCGGAACATTTTGTTTCTACGGTCTCCGCAGTTGAAGACGGCAGATTATGAAGTCTCCCAATAGTTACATTGACTTTTCAACCCCGCTTTGTTGTTTCGTCGATCCTTGAGTTTTGGGCTTCTGTCGTTGCAGCTGCAACAAGCGCTATCCTTCCAGTCATTTAGTTGATTTTTCCTCCGATTTAGATTTTTCCTATTGCGGAATGTCATGTCCTTTATGATTCCGCCGTTGCGGCTCTTTATCCTCCTATCGCTCCGACGTTTAGTCTTGCGAGCTCCGATGCGTTATTGGTTTCTCCCGGATGTCTCGGCGGTTCTCCTAGTTGTTTTACCACCTGACATTGCGGGAGGAGATGTTCTTGTGACATTCGATCCTTGCGCTTTCACCGTCCGATGCTTTCTCCCGCCGCTCATGGTTGACCATATATATATATGGGGTCAGGCAGGTGGATTATTCTATTTCTATTTTGGACTGTCGTGCACTATCATTTTTGTGTGCTGTCGTTTCGCTCGAGCTCGCCAGGACCCCCGTTGTCAGTGTACCCTCATTCCCAGGTGGCTCAACTATGGAAGCTTAGCAGTCTTCCTCCCGCCAGTCACGCAGTAGGTCAAGGTAGGCTCTTGCACGTTTTATCCCATTCCGTTCGACTGAGCGTTTTGATTATTGTTCCACGGTTAGGTTTTTCACGACCGTTTTCCCTTGGTCCCCGTCATTTACATGTATATAGTAGGGGCGTGTAGCGTAACTGTCAGTGGGGGGCGTTTTGTGGCCCATGGGGTAGTTTTCCTCCACAGCCGTTATGTTTTTCAACCCTGCGCTTGGTGGTTGGGGAAATTGGTGCAGACGGTCGTTACGCTGTCTGGACCAGTCTACCCTGTTTGATGATACGCCGTTTGGGGAAGGTTTTTCGTGGCCTCCCTGTGAAATGTTGGACTGGTTTCCCCACTCAGGTTACCCCCATCCTCAAACTAATCCACCTGAGAAACTTTAGAACCAGGCCAATGGGAGAATATGACACCACGAGCTTAAGGACCCCGTACAGGTTCATTGCCTTAATGCTCAATAGAATTTTTGGGAGTTCATGGCAAAAGCTTCAAATTGGAGTGGATGCCGATTATTTTTTATGTCGCGACACACGGGACTATTTTCAACTGGGCCAACATAGTGTCGAACAGTCTTTCAGCCTGTATGGCCTCAGCTTTGGGAGGAGTGTCCCAAAAGAGGTCAGAATTTTACATGAGCTCAATACTCGTTGATTGCATACTATGCAATCAACCTTTCCCTGGCCTAAGGTGCATCTTGGACAGGGAGAGGATGCCCATTTACTCCGCATACAAGCCACTGTGGGCTCACAAGTACCACAGTCATTACAGGGAGGTCTGTGAACATTTTATCATGCCATTGTATACTCTTGTTTTCCTGAAAGAATGTGACTGCATGTCTGAGGAGGCACTGCAGGTGATCGAGGAATATGCTGATTATTACCTGACTGAGGAAGGGCTCTATTTCATAATGTTTGGAGGCTCTAGAGCACCCTCCCTACTGCCCAAATATGCCACAAACTATATCATTCATAAAGAGGCAGTTAGGCAAGTCTTCCTAGATGGCATAGGAAGCTTTTTATTTGAACATAAGAAGGCTGCATATCCCCCTTTGCCTTTCAGGTTGGGGAGCTATAAGTTTACCAGAGTAAAGAAGGCAGATGAGTTTGTGGAGGAATTAGAAAAGTTTCATTTTGGTGAAATGCCCTTCCACAGGAATGACTCCCACAACAAGGTTGCTAAACACTGCAAAGAGGCCAACGTCCATTTCGAATACACTCACCATTGGGACAGAGAAGAGTCTGTCTTCCGCAGTGCATTGAACATGACAGCCTTGAGGAGAAGGTTCAAAAAGAAGATTACCACCAAAGGTGGAAACGGGAAATATGAGCAAGCAAAGGCCGATGAGGAAACCAAGAAAAGAAACGAAGAAGCCCAAAGGTTAGCCCAAGAAGCTAAAGGGTGGCTGAAGGGAGAAGAGGAAGAGAAAAGAAGAGCTGCACAAGAGGCAGCCAGAAAAGCAGAAGAAAATGCAAGAATTGAAGAAGAAGAAATAAAAAGGAAGCTAGATGAGGAGCTTCAGAAACAGGAGGCAGAGAGGATGAAGTTGACCCAGACAGCGACAGAACAATCAGCCTCTGACATAGCTGACATTCAGACCCAGGACGTGGAGAACCCCGAGGTTCAGGACCTAAAAGTACCTGCTGTCAGCACACCTGGACAGTCTATGGCCCCCACACTTAGACTGGTCCCCTTTGAACAGAAGATAGGGGAGGAAGTCCCTGATTTTAATACTATCTTCTATGACAAGGAAAGAAAAAGGATAGTGAAAAGAACTGAGAAGAAGGTCGAAACAAGAGGTCTGTCCGGGAAGATGGTAACTGATACAACCATTGTATACGGAACAGACTGAGATCCTAGATTCACTATTAGGGCAGGGGCTGCATTGATCCACGCTTCGGAGGACAATGTAGACAAAATAATGACAGATCTAGAGCAATCTAAAAAGTCTTCTTCTCAACTGAAAGACACACTAAGAAAGGAGAGAGAAGAAAACAACAAGCTGAAGAGAAAATTTGAAGACATGCAGAAAGAGATGAAGTTTTCAAAGGCTGAACTGTAGGTTCTCCAAGTAGAAAGGAGATCTATGGAGACTGCATAAGAGTGTCTGGAGAAAATACAACAAGAATATCAAGAGTTAAGGGCGGAGAAGGAACAACTGCTAGGAAAGATAGAGAATCTAGAGCTGCAAAAGACCACCTTGGAGGCGAATGAGAGGCAATCTCAGGAACAAGAGACAAAACTTCAATAGAAGATTACCTCTCTGACAGCAGCCTTGGAGGAGGCTAAAGAACTACAGGTTAATCCCCAACCTTTCAAGGAACATGTGCTGGCACAAAAAGCCAAGATGCTTCAACTGCAAGCGGGCATAGAAGATGAAGGATGCAGGGTTTTGTAAATAGATGGTCAGTTGGAGGAGATGTTGGAGACCTCCTCATATTTTGTGGATAGATCTCAGGACATCCTGGAAGTCCTGACAGCAAGAATAGCAAGGCTAGATAACAATGAAGAAGCTCCTGCAGAGCTGCCCTCGAAAGATCAACAGGCCCTTAAGCAGGATTACGACTTACTGGAGTTTGCTATTAACACAGCCGAGGAATTCAAAAAGGCTGTTAGAAAGACGAAAGGAGCATGCACAGAATTCTTCAGAAGGCTCCTGATTACCTATAACCGGTGCCAAGTAGAAGCTGAGCAAAGGCTAGATGCTTTTCCGGACCACAACTTGTTTGTCGAAATTTTGCAGAAGAGGTACCAAGAGGAGGAAAGGAAAATACAGCACATTAAAGCTCTCGACGACCAAACTTTAAGGAATGAAGCAGATCATTCCGCAGTCAGTGTGCAGCTATTAGAAGATCAGTTTCGTTTGAGTGCAGCCCGAATTAAAGCCATCAAGAACCAGGCTACAAAATTCGAGATAAACATTAGTTTTTTGGAACCTTCTGAGTTTGAAGGCATCGCCTCAGAGGCTTTAGCTTGGAAGAAATTTTTAAATGCTCAAGCAGGGCCCTCCTCGTGAATGATTATTCACTTTTGTAATATGTAACAATTTTGTAAACACTTGATGAAAGGGCAATGTTGGGAGGCAAAGAGTTGGGGAAGCCCAAGGTTTATTTTGGGCAGCCCAACAATCTTTTTCCTTTTTGTATAAATATAGATAAATTAGAAGAACAAAGGGGTTTTTTCCCGGTTAGACAAGAAAAGAGATATTGTAAGAAGAACTACTTTTTTTGCAATAAAGAATTATTGTTTGCTTGTCGCAGAAAGTTTGGTGGAATGTTCAAATGTTATGCTATGGATTGGTGAAAGATGAACTATTTCGTTTTTCCAGCTTTTGGTCCATTAACTGTGAGATCGTTCTAACTCTTAGGGCTTATGTTCTTGTTTGAATTATTTCTAGTTTATTCTGTGAAATTACCACCATGAGTAATGAATGCTATTCATAAGCAGTTAGCTATCTGTAGTTTCTCTTTATAATGCATGTACAATATACATTACTCATTAATTAGTTACAATTTGGCTCCCTAGGGATAGGTAGATAGTTAGTTTACTTTATTAATGCGTATGTGATTTAGATGCTTGTGAGTTCTAAAACGAGAGGTAAGAAGCTGCGCATCACTTTGTGACTACTCTTTGCATCCTTATCACCCTGCATTGTTAATTAGGCACTTGCATATCATCTCCTAAGTCAAAAAATACAAAAATAGATACGGTGGACCGGGCCGCAACCGATAAAACCTTTTAGTTTTGTTACTCGACCTACGGTAGCCGGACCGCAAACCGGACGGATTCCCTACACCAAACAGTCACGGGCTAATTGGGAACGTTGACTGGGGAGAATCCCTTGCTGTTGCCACCTGGGAATTTCCAGGCCTCAACACAAGTGTACAACCCATATTTATTTCATGGTCATAGTGTAGGGTTATTGTTATACTTAAATGCATTTTGATTAAGATTTAAATAAGCTTTAATTAAGTGGTGAATAAAAAAAGGAAAAGTAATAATGGTTTTTTATTATTAAATAGTATTTGTTTTATCTTTATATTGATTAACTTAATATTTATTTAATTGCACTGAAGGTGTTATTTAAGGGGCTGCTCCTTTAATCATTTCATTGTTTCACAATGACTAATGAAAAATTGCTCTTGTACATCACCGGAAATGGAATTATTTACACCGTAAGGTGTAAGGTGTTATTAAGGGGACGGCCTTCTCCGGCTTTCGTTGTCTGTCGATGGCCTATGCGGAGCCGCCCCTATCCACGACTTAAATTCTTTGTAAGATTATTGATGCACATCATGAGGCCTCATACCACAGTTCTGGGAACCATTCTGTATATAGAAGCATAGATCAATACCTCATGCCATCAAAGTTCTAGGCATTCTCATAGTGGGCCCTGAGTATTTTATCTATTGACATTGATTTTTATTTGAAAAGGCCGAGTTAGCTATCCATATACTAATTAAGGTCTGCCATTGATTACCAGCTGTGATGAGTATGGACACTAGCGGAATCAATGCCCTTGACGAACTGAGAAAGAAACTGGAGCAGCATCAACTTTAGGTAATCTGGATGGAATATTGCGTTGTACTGAACATTATTATTAGCTGCGTCGCTACAGCTTGTACTGGAGAGTCCTGGGAGGCAGGTAATACATATGCTGCACAATTCGAAATTTATGGATGCTCTTGGGGAGAAATGGTTGTTTTTCACAGTGGAGGAGGCCATAATCGTGTGCAACGATCTGCTTCACCCTGAAAGATTCAATGACAAGGACTGTATTAAGAACACGAACCGAACCTGCACTACCAAAGGTGAACTTCAAGAAGAGGAAGAATAGGCACAGCAGCCATATAGTTGCATCAAAATCAAATCGAGACAAAAAAACATTTGAAATTGAAAGTTAATTGCAGTCAATACGTTTTTATAACGACAGCTTAGGATTAAATTAGTCACACTGAAATACTGTAAATCAACAATATATTGACTCACACGAATTATATCATGACACGCTAAGGTTAAAAATTTATTCCTAAGCTGAATGAATTAGAGGTAAATATATAATTTATTATGGTAGATGTTAAAAGAAATGACTCGTTGGTCAAGATGGATAAGAGGTAAATATATAATTTATTGTTGTAGATGTTAAAAGATATGACTCGTTGGTCAAGATGGATAAGTTACAAGTTATCATTTTCTTCTTTTAATTAAATGGTTGTTTTTGTTAGAAAGCATGTTATTTATGCATTATCTGAAAGACAGTTATTTATAATTCATCTACCACTTATTTATGCATCAGTTATCAGTGATTTTATTTTATTTTATTTTACAATTGTTTATTTCAAATTTTGAATGACTATCATAAAATCAATGTGGATAGTACACTTGTCTCATATTATAGGAAAAGCATAGATGTTAGTTCACCACAAATTCTAATATATAAACAGCTATATGTTTAATGATAAGTAATATAACTAGCAAAGTCATAAGTCAAGTGGCGGCAAATGGCCAATCGGGGCAATGGCTAAAGGCTATGGCCACTTAGTTTTGTCGCAATGCCTAATGTTAAGCAATGGCTATACATTAAACTAATAACCAAATAGTTATAGTTATAAATTTATGGTATAATATAAACACTAAATTAATCAATATAAACAAAAAATGAATGCTATTTAATTAAAAAAAACTACTATAACCACTCCTCAGCTAATTAATATAACTAGCAACAACCATATTAATAATTACACCAGAGGTGTTATTAAGGGGATGACCTCTTCTGTCTTTTGTCATCTTTCGACGGCCTATGAGGAGCCTCCCTCTATCCACAACTTAAATGCTTTGGGTTATACCACTTATTATTTCACCGCAACACAAATTATGTGCCAGCTGGCTAGATTTCAAAATATTTGATTAGACCGTTGCCCAAAATAACTTATTATCTCGCATTTGTCATCAATTGCTACTAATCAATTGTGTATCTTGCATTCCACAACTATTGGCGAGGCTGTGCGACTATTCATAATCATTCGACGTTCTATTTATAATCATTCTATTGTTATGTTGGAGAGATTAGAGAAGCTCCATCACTAGTTTATTCCCCTCAAATATTTGTGTAATGGAGAGGTTAGAGAAGCTCCATCACCAGTTTATTCCCCTTGAATCTTTGTGTAAGGGAGAGGTTAGAGAAGCCCCTCGAATCTTTGTGTAACGGAGAGGTTAGAGAAGCTGAGTTGTCTATCCTGCATCATCTGATAGTTGTTAGGGAATAAGGGGAGGGTGCCCACAAGAACCTGCTACCAAAATATAATGCAATGGGAGCGTGTGAGCGGACCAAATCGACAACGCACATGCACCTCTTAGATGTGCACATGTGCTTCCGCTTCGGCAGTGGCGAAACTCCATGTTGGATTACCAACGTGGGAAATAAGAGCGCGCACGCACATGTGGACGCACTCACGTGCCTATGCATGCAAGCGCATGTGGATGCACGTGCATGTCGACGTGCGCACATGTTGGGTGCGATTGCACACAAGGATGCGCGCACGTTCCTATGTTTAAAAAAACAAACACAAAATAGTGGGCACTTGTTTTTGTTTTATTTCCACTCGCGAGTGCACAAGGAGGAGACAACGACCCCCAAGGAGACAAAATCGACCCCCAAGGAGCCCAACAGACTTGTGCAAATCGCCTAAAATGACATTGGAGTAAGGTAAATAGAGTAGGAATGAAATTTTTTATGTTTATTTCATTGTTTCTATTGTTTTTGAAATAAAATACAAAATTAAAAAAAATTGAAAATCAATTGAAATGGGAAAAATTTGATACTGCAGGTACAAATTACCTAACCACAATGACAAATACCAATGAACCATCCCAATAAAGGAATGAAACAAACCAAATAGAGGACCCAAACCCTGAATTAAATGAAGAAAACCTCGAAGATGAATTACACGGGGATTTAAACCAATTAAGAATTTTGAGTGACGAATTGAAGAACACCAGGGAACCCTCTCGGGTTTCCCTTGCACATCAATACAAAACATAATAGAATCTCTCAACATTGCCCATAGTGAGATAACCAGTTTGATCGAATATAGGGCTCAAATGAGAGAGCATTATAGCACTGGTATATCCAAAGAGGATATAAAAAACCTGAATATCACAAAAGCCAACCTGTGGAGCAAATTTACAGATCCTAGAATAGGATAGTCTCCAGATGTGAGGAAGAGGTGAGTTTGCGTGGACTGGTGTAATTACCAATCATGGAGAGAAAACTGGAGGAAGGTATGGTTCATGTTTTTCGACAAGCCTCCATGCAACAATGTCAAGGTCCCACAGTATTTCCTCAGGAAATTGTGGGCTGATTTTGTGTTAGGGTTCCATGTGAACTACTTTGACATCACCGTGTTCCAGGTTATCAGTTTTGGCTCAGCCCAAGATCAACCTCACGCCCACCGGAACCCACTCAGAGGACCTCCTGCATCTAAGTGAGAACCAAACCTGCCTCCTCAACCCCCTAGGTTAGGTAGCAGGCTAGATGAGATCCATGAGTCCGTTAGATGTGCCACACAGCACCTTCTCAGGCATAGCGCATTTTTGGCTATCTCCTCGGAGAGCGAACAGGACCCCCCCTGAGAGACACACTTCTACATGGTCTACTGGTGGTGGGCGAGGGAGAGCTGATACAGGTGGTGGGCAAGGGAGAGCAGATACAGGTGGTAGCCAGGTGGATCCATCCAGCTTGACGAGACCAGTGCCACAACGTTGTTCTCATTGTGGGAATCCATGCCAAGTTCCCATGCAGGAGCATGGCATAGAGAGCTACCTACACCAGGTTAGTTATTGTTTTATTTAATGTACAAGTATTGATTATACGTTATGCAATCTCATAATTTCTAATAAATTTAACTTAGAATCAGATGTTGATGACTTGATTTTTTTTAATGGACAGCTATTCGGTGACGAGTCTCCAACACACGGGTGGGAGGATGCTTGTTCCTTCAACCTAGATGGAGCCATGGCAACTGCAGAGGACATCGCGACACCATACACACAAGTAGTTTTCTTTCAGTAATTAAATTTAATGTTAGTAATTAATCTTGTCATCCAAGATATGTGTGTCTCTTGTAATTTTTTTTAATATTTGCATCCTGTTTATTGTTTATTGTTATTATTAAATTGAGCACATAAATCTGTGGACAAACACACAACTCACAAGATAGATCACACAATTTACTCAGTTATTGAAGAATGAAACAGTGCAAAAATGGCTTGCAACTGTGAATGCTTTTCATTAATCAAAGAGTAATTAGATAGTAATTACAATGAAGTACAGTGGCTTAAATAGCCACATGCAATTCAAATCCACATGAGGAAATTCGAATTGATTAGACTCTACTTAACTGTAGGTAACTACTTGACCTTGTCTAAATCACTGTCAGAGGACTCAATAGTTAACTAACCTTGTCTAAACCATTACCGGAGTTCAACGGAGTTCTAAAACACAACTCAAGTGTCTACTTTAGTGTTGAATAAGGCTAACTAACTGTGGTAGGTGAGAAATATGCATCTCCTACATGTATCCATGCAAACCTAGTGCTAACTGAATGTAGAGGACTAGAACTGAATGTAACTGACTCCTAACTCAGCTTGACTAGTCACTAACTAAACTCAACTCCTGAAGGTTGGTGTCGGCACTCCCAGTGGCTCCTAAATTGTAGGAATTGATCTAGGAGGATCCCAAACTGATGCATGCAAGTGCAATGAGTGGTGGTAGGCCTCAATTAGTGTTCCCCACACTTTAGTAACTGGAACATGTGCCCCAATTAGGCTAAGTGGACCCAATTATGGTGCTGGTGACTAAAAATAGACTAGATGGACTCCCGATTTAGACATATGACCAAATTGGACAAGGGAGGATTAATAATCCTAACACCCCCCCTGAATGCTAACTTGGACAATCTGTGGGCCCTGGTAACCGTAAGACCATAGGTCACCCATTACATCAAGTAAAGTAAATTAACTGCTCAATACAAGGAGCTTGGGAAAAAACCACATGGGAAAAAATCTCTCCCTTTAATTAAGCAGGTAGAATCAGGATCAATCTGGTTCTTCTATGCACAGGTATCCTAGGGACTGGCATGTGAACCTCTCCATTATGTCTAGAGAAATCTTCCTCTTTGGAAGAAGAATGATATACTCAACTAAATTAGAAATATAGACAGTTGTCGGGTGAAGACTAGACCCATGTAGAGCAACTGAAGTCAACTGATAAGTGAGAAAAGGTTCTTGAGGATTCAAAATATGTGAGGAACACTCAAGAAACTTATATATTGTAGCTATGAACAAAAAACTATGAGTGGTAAAAACAACCCCAAGTGTTAGGAGCAAGTGTCCAGGCAGATGCAGAAAATCTTCCTCTTTACTAGTTCTATGAGGAGTTGAGAATGTGACCAAAGATAGAGAAGCCCTAGGACTGTTGAGAGCGAATGCTTGAGCTCCATAGTCTAATATAGCTTCTGAAATAGATAATGAATCACAAAATAAGATATCAGCAACCTCATAAGAGGAAACTAACACCAAATCCCCAACAGCAATTTTGAGGAAGAATTGCGGTACTTGATTTTTCACACCATAATTGGTGAGAGAAGCTACAAGCAAGACTGAAAGCTCTTAGATTTTAAAATCTGAAACAAATAATATCAAATCTAAATAGGTTCACAATAGATCCAAAAATGTGAAATAAAATCAAATCCCTAGCAGCAGTTTTATAGGAGACTTGCGATACTTGTTTCTTCACACCGTTGATGAGAACAGCTATAAGCAATACTGAAAGATTATGAATTTGAAATATTAAACCAAGAAATATTAGATCAGATCTAAATAATATCATATCAGATCCAATAAGGTTAATATCAGATTCAAAGAAATGGTCAACTGAGACGATGGATGCACAGCTTTTTTCTTCTTCAAATTTTTGAATTTTGGTGCATGCAATCCTGTAGGAATTTGCTAGAAGATCTAGATCATGGGGAGCGAATGGATCACTCTGGTAATCTAATATTTCATCCAAAATATCCATGGTATTATATATTTGCACACCAACAGCAACATTATAGGGAGAAAAATCAAGTTTCTCTTCACTTTCGGAAGCAATTACTAGCAAATTTTGCACAGAATTCAAAGGAAAATCACCGATGAATGTTTGCATGGAAGTGCAGCAATATTTTTCTTCAATATCAGAGATTTGAATGTCTTCTTCTGTTTCATCCATATGAGGATATCAGATATCAGAGATCTCATAAACTTCCAAAGCATTAGGAGAAGGAGTCACTGCAAGGAGACTGTCTTCAATTTGAAATGACTATGTAGAAGCTTTTGCTTCTTCTTCATCTTGAACAACTTCATCAAAGTGAGTGGAGGCCGATTTTTTTGGATCAGGGATGCTTATGGTTTTGGGTGTTCTCTCCAAAGTGGTATTGTGATCCTCATCAATCATTCCAAAGGCTCTGTCCAGTATTTTCCAGGGATCCTTTGAGTTTCTAACAGATCTTTTGAGGCAACGCATGCTAGGAGAAATGGCCATGTACATTGTTCCATAAGCTGCATCACATTCATTTATCCAAACATCCTTTCTCTCAAATGACTCTTCACCAAGTCCAATAGACACCTCATAGAGAACTTGTCTCTTCAAAGATGCAATCATCTTCATCTTCCATTCTGAATAGTTTGTGGATAGGGTGAGAAGAGGAACTAATGAATCCAGAATTGATGAAGCCATTCGAAGTTGTACCTGTAATAACACAAAAGCGGCACCATAAGGTCAACGTCATGCACATTTCAGGTTTTCATCACATCGAGCATAGTTTATCAAGCAAGCTTGATCAACAATTCCTTAACTTGGGGTATTAAGTGGTAAACCTTTTGCTTCTGGTGCAGAGCTAGAAGGATCAATTTTTCTAAAAAATGATCCAGTAGGAGATCTGAGGAGGAGAAGTGCCTTGTCCGTCAAGGCTCTGATACCATATTAAATTGAGCACATAGATCTATGGACAAACACACAACTCACAAGATAGATCACACAATTTACTCAGTTATTGAAGAATGAAATAGTGAAAAACTGGCTTGCAGCTGTGAATGCTTTTCATTAATCAAAGAGTAATTAGATATTAATTACAATGAAGTACAATGGCTTAAATAGCCACATGAAATTTGAATCCACATGAGGAAATTTGAATTGATTAGACTCTACTTGACTGTAGGTAACTAAGACCTTGTCTAAATCACTGTCAGAGGACTCAATAGTTAACTAACCTTGTCTAAACCATTACCAGAGTCCAACGGAGTTCTAAAACACAACTCAAGTATCTACTTCAGTGTTGACTAAGGCTAACTAACTGTGGTAGGTGAGAAATGTGCCTCTCTTGCATGCAGCCATGCAAACCTAGCGCTAACTGAATGTAGAGGACTAGAACTGAATGTAACTGACTTCTAACTTAGTTTGACTAGTCACTTACTGAACTCAACTACTGAAGGTTGGTGTCGGCACTCCCAGTGGCTCCTAAATTGTAGGAATTGATCTAGGAGGCTCCCAAACTGATGCATGCAAGTGCAACCAGTGGCAATAAGCCTCAATCAGTGTTCCCCACACTTTAGTAACTGGAACATGTTTTCCAATTAGTCCAAATGGACCCAATGGTGCTAGTGACTAAAAATAGATTGGATGGACTCTCGATTTAGACATGACTCCTGATTTAGACATATGACCAAATTGGACAAGGGAGGATTAATAATCCTAACAGTTATTGCTTCGCGATCCTATTTTTCTAACAAGGTTATGAGAGAAAAAAAAATATACTACCACACTATCTTAAAATTCATTCAATTCCTTCAAAAATGGATGAAATGTTCTCTTACCTTAATTGGTAACAAGATATGAAGTATGTTTGACATTGGTGAAAAAATTAGGGACCTAGAAAAAAATTATGTGGAAAACATTTACATGGAGATGCACCAAGATGATGGGTTAGATAATTAAATTGGTAATTAATGAATTGGGTCTTAGTTGTATTGTCAAGAATTGAATATGTTAAAATAACCATTATATGCTCAATGTGCTACCTCTAATGGAAACTTAGAAGAAAATGTACATTGAAACATCTTCTCTAATGACCTTATAATGCCTCTTATCAACATTTTTTACCAGGTAATAGGGGGACACCTTGAATTAGAAATATGCTTTTTAATTAGTAATAGGGGAAGGCTCTATTTTTTAACTAGCCATAAATGCTCTTTAAACATGATTTGAGGAGATATTCCAAAATCACTTCATTTTATTGCCTATAGGTTTGAAATAAGAGGAAAAGAGAACTCATATCCATGTCAACTCTCTAGACCAGAAAGGAAATGAAGCATAAGCGAGGTTTATTAGGGATAACTAGTCAACTAATTCGTATATAAGGAAACTTTAGCATCAATAATGGATACAATTTTCAAAGATATAGTTAGGGAAAATATGACAAACACTTACCCTACAAATCATCCATCCTTTGATATTGCACAAGACAAGCATATGATTTTTTAATATCATTTCAAGGATTGACGAGAAAGTCTAAGGAGTAAGCCCATAAACTTTGTGAATATTCTCTAAAATAGAGAAAAATGTAACATCCCTCAAAATCATAAATTAAAAGAAAAAATATTATGCAAGTTTGGGACTGTTGTTATCACTATCATATCATCGATGTTATGTTGCTTGATTGATTTGTGACTTCTATTGTATCACTAAATTAGTTCTTATCAATCGTCACATATTTATTTAAATTTCCAGGCCATATTTAGTTGATATTGTCGTCCAATGCAGTTAATATTTAGTAATTGAATCTAAATTTTTTTTGCAAATGAACAGGTGTCCGCGAGATTGAGTGACCAGCCATCCCCACTGAGGATCAGCATATCCCCTCGTGAGCATTTATCTTGTAATAAAGTATAAATTTAATTTTCATTTTGATGGATTAGATTTTTATAGTTATATTTTTTATGTACTAATATACAATGCCATGAATATGTATGCAGGTCCCACTACATAGGCACGTCGGTGTCACTATCTCTCCATCGACTGCCTTTTTCCCACCATATATGCTAGGTGTAG
>LPNX011197206.1:93229-95451 GCA_001517045.1 Pseudotsuga menziesii | reverse complement strand
CCACCCCCTCCCTTGCAGTTTCCCATGTTTCCACCCTCCCCCCTCCGACCACATTACACCATCCATCCACATTCACCTATCCCTCCACCTCATTAGGGACCTCATCCCCCTCCCCCATATTCCACCACCACCCTTGTTTCCTCTTCCAGGGTGGCCCGTTCCATTCTACATCCAGTTCACATTTATCGTTGTACATCACCACTTCGCCCACTCTAGTCCTTGCCCTCTCCCATCATTCCCCCTACTGTTGTAGCCAATGCCGATGTGGCTACATCCTCCACTATGCCATCCACCCTAGCTTCATATCAGGATATACAACCGACTGCTCCACCTGCCACCCTTGAGGACCAGCCGATTACTCCACCTGCCAGACCCCAGTACCAGCCTATTGTGTTCACGGTGAGATAGATTAGTTTATGAAAATATCATGCAATATTAATGAAAATTAACATAGCAGTAATTTGTATGAGTTTTCTTACTATTTAAATGTTGCATGGTGGCATTGCCGAGAGACTTGGATCACGGAGGATGGTAGCTTGCTCACCACTTATGATCTCGTCTCAAGTGAGCTATTTAAAATTTTAAAACGTAATTTTTATTTTTAAATTGTGTTTTATACTTGTATAATTTCCTATAGGAGTTGGCATTTGATTGTTGTCATTTCATAGCCCAAGGGGAGGTGGTCGAAGCGGCCAGAAGAATCGAGCTTCCTCTAGCTCGAAGAAGAGGAAGATCGATTTTGGAGTTGCACCTAAGAGCTCCGAGGGTGGGAAGGAGGATTGAGAGACCCTCCTATGTACACTCATTAAGTTACAAGTTAACTATTAAGAGAACAAATTGACTAATTACACAATGAGGAGGTTACAAATCCCTCGAAAAAAGGAGAAATCATTGAGGTAGAGGAATCCTGTCAAGCTCAAAGGCATGTTATGATAAATCTAGCATGAAGACGAGAGCATGGACAAGTTGGTGAACCATTTAATATGGACCCTCTCCCATGATTGGTTCCAAGGTTTTTATACAAATTGAAGAGTCTCAATAGAGAACCTCATCTATGCCATACTTGTGGGAAATCAAAATATATTCATGTGCAAATGATTATTGGTCTACATTGCATACTTCATCTTGTATAGAGAATATGGACAACTTGGTGAACTATTCAATATGGACCCTCTCCCATGATTACTTCAAAGGTTTTTTTTTTAATTGAAGAGTCTCAAGAGATAACTTCATCTCTGCCATCATTGTGTGAAATCAAAATATATTCATGTGAAAATGTAAATTAGTTAACATTGCATACTTCATCTTGTATGGAGAATATGAGAATTTTTTACATGTGAAGTTGGGATTTATTCTTGTGAAATTAAATTTTGTCTATGAGAGAGATATTGCTGTAGGAATATCATAAAACATAAATCAATGAAATGATCTGAAAGTTTGTGAATTAAAACAATTATTTACAATTCACCATACCTATTCAAAATGATCTCTTCTTACAATGAAAACTTGTAGTGGGAATCTTTCCACTAACTTCCAAGACCACTAAATATGCTTGTTAGATTCCAAGAGTGAGCTTATATCCAATAGATCAAAGAGTGGTGATGGATTGTGAGCCAAATTGCATAGTTCAAGAGCACAAAACGCGCGAACAATAAAAGAAAACCCGTGAAAATTGGTAGCAATCCCGAGAATCCAGATCTCTATTTTTTTTAACTAGTAACAGGTGCGCACATGCATATCTAAGCACGCGCACATGTGTATAAGACCACGTGTCTGCATTTACGTGCACGCACAATTAAACGCACACATGCCCCTGCCTAACATTTAGAACATTTACTCACTAATGTTTATCTCATTTAATGACTAGCATTCTTCAACGATGACTTCGTATTCATGATTACTTCGAGTATTTTTACAATATAGTCTTCACCACTACTTTATTCTTAGGCCCATGGGTGCCATTATGAGGTCTTAGGATCCTTGCCTATGGCTAGTGGATAGTAAGGGAGGCCTCCAACACAGAACCTATCATCATCATCATTGTTCCTCATCATCATAATCATCATCATCATCGTCATCATCATCGTCATCCTCATCGTCATCATCAACATCATCATCATTGTCATCACCATCATTATTCATCATCATTGTCATATTCATCATCATCAGCAGCAGCAGCCTCATCCTCATCATAGTCATCATAGTCATCCTCATCATCATCA
>LPNX011197206.1:53229-90729 GCA_001517045.1 Pseudotsuga menziesii | reverse complement strand
GTAATCATCATCATCATCATCATAATCATCATCATCATCATAATCATCGTCATTGTACTCATAGTCATCGTGATCCTCATCCCCATCATCGTCATCATCATCACCATCATTGTTCACCATCATCATCATCATCATAGTCATCATCATCATCATCATCATTGTCATCATCCTCATCCTCATCATCATAGTCATCATCCTCATTTGATCATCATTGTCATCATCATTCCATTGCAAATGCTTGAAAATAAGTCAAAACAAAGTGTTTACTTAACAAATGTGCGCACGTGTCCTTAACACATGCACACAAAGTAGTGTGATAGCGCTTCTAGTGCACGTGATTCAAATTTAGAATTTTGGTGGCACCTTTTTTCCAACCTACGTGGTGGATGAATTGGCTTCTTTGGTTTTAGGTTCAGTTTGCCCACCCAAGTGGTTTGGACTATCTTATGACATAAAAACTTGTTTTGTACCACTTCTCCTATTCCGTGCATGATTTTCCATATGCCACGCTTGTCCACTACTAATGAAAATTCACACACTTGTGTAACTCTCTCTATAGATTTTGAATATGTAATTTTTATTTAAATCTATTATATTTTTCTATTTTTTATTTAATTTTAAATGGACTAACGTCAATCTAACACAAAGGTAGGCTATTTGCTTCGGCTATAACTTTTGATTGCCTCACCTATTTAGAAAACCGAAAAAACCCCGCACAAGAAGACACAAAGACCTACATCCTAAAAAAAAAATATCGTTTATTCACTATGTTAAGACCAATATGTGGTGGACCAACACTCGACCTTGTCATTTTAGGGCGTCACTGACTTCCTTAATTTGAAAAACTAAAAATATAACATAAATAAATATGGAAAAATAACGCTACACTAGACACACCTGTTATCTACAACTCTATATAATTTTTTTTCACAAAATTCCACCATTTGCATACCAAACGAGTGGACCAACGCAAACATATTCATTATTTTTTGGGAAAAATATAACATACCAACCTTAGAAGAACCTCCTTTTTGGGGATTTGTGCTTAGTTTCCATAAATAAAAGTTATATATTCTGGAAGGTAATACGATTGTCCACGTTTCATATTCTTATGCCATATTCCAAAAAGTTGTGTAGGTACCTCTAATATTGCTTTTTGACGTTCAGATTTCTGTTTTTCCAGAAGTCCATTGCAACGAACACGTCATAAGCAACCAGCATTAGCTTGCACCATCTCGGGATCCTTCGACTTGCACGGATTTCCCTGCCATCGTATCCCTCTGTATCTACCTTTAACATGTGAAGATAAGCAAGAAGATAACCTAGACACCTCTATATTCCTTCTAAGCAAGAAGATAACCTAAACACCTCTATATTCCTTCTCTTGTTAATCCCTGCATAGCAAAGATATATAAACCCTCCCCAAGAAAAGCAAAAATAATATTCATATTACAAAAATATATAATCTTGATATTACAAACTTATAATAATGATATTACAAAAATATATAATCTTTATATTACAAAAATAATCTTGGTATTACAAAAATGATTGCTTACAGAGAAACACATTTTACGGATATGTAGTCTTTCAAGCTTAGGAAGTTCTTGCAACAAGTTGAGAAGAAGAAAAAGATTCGGAATATGTATATTAAGATTCTTCAATGATTTGAAGCTATGGATTATGTCGGCAAAACGTTTTGCCAGAAAATCGTGTATGTCCCAATTCGAACTAAATGTCAGTCCAATTAAATTACTTCCACATTCCATTTTGAGTTCAACAATTGCATGATAAAGCTCGTAAAATACCACCCCATTGACTCTTAGATCATTTATATGTGAACATGTCTTCAGAGTCACTAAGATTCTGGCAGTTCACAGTTAATTGATAACCAGAAAATGTTGTTACACATAAATGTGCAATGGTGAGATAGGAGATAATAGGCTTCCTCAATCCAACACATTCATCTAGGTCAAGTTTTTTCCGAAGCAGGCAATGAGAAATAAAGCGAGCTAAAGAGTCATATGTCAAATCTATTAACTGGAAAATGAAAGTATTGAGATGATGAAAGATGTCAAAATGGATGGGAAGGAGGGAGAGAGTGTAGTGGGTCAGTTTGAGTGTTCTAAGATTAGTGCAAGAGAAAATGGCAAGTGGCAGGTACTCACCTAATGTGTAATTGTAATGGTCCATAGTGATGTGTTGGGCATTCTTTTGCACTACAATCCTCACCCATTTCCATACGTTTTGGAAGCTAAATTTGTAATCGTCATAAAGGCGAAAATATTCCAGGTCTGAAGAATGCATTAGCATAATGTTGGAGATTATATTCTCCAGTCTTGCATTTACGGGGGAATCCACTCTGAAACACTTGAACCTGACCTCCTCCTCCTCCTCATCATCATCTGAAAGGAGGCGTGGGGGAAAGATGGTGAGTTGGGGAACTTGGGTGTAGAGAAATCTCCATATGTGAGAAAGAACAGAGCATCTTATAGCCTGTTTAATAGGAAGCTTAGAAAGGATATAGCAGACTACCATATTTGGAAGACTCGAGGATAACCTGCTACACTTTCGTTACTCATGATGATGGAAGAAAATTGAGAAGAAGGGTAAACAAATAATGATACTGTATGTAAGTCGCAGCGAGTAGAGAAATGGAAGGTAATGGCAATGACATCAAAGGCGCTTGAGGAAGGAAATGTTAAACTGATTCAAAAGGGTGCGCCATGTGTAAGGACAACTGTCAATGTGTCACCTCAACCGAATAAGTAATGCAATGTGCCATGTCAACTACAGAAGTCATGTTGTGTGTACAATGTCTCAACTCAATCACATAAGTCATTTAATGTAATCACGAACCTTCTGGTTGCATCACTAATTAAAAATCCAAAAGCGTCATTAAGGTGACATAAGTAATTTAAAGTAAGCCTCGTTAAGGTGACATTGCTTATAATTAGAGTATAAGTGAATTGACATGTAGGTGGCCCCGACTAATTTTAAATGTATTCTACATATCATGATTCATGGTTGAGCAGCAACTGCAATCCACTCATCTCAACGATATATCATACATCTCATGCTTAAATAACTCTTATGTCATGTCTTTCTTTAATGTGTTTGTCGCGTACAGACTATGCATTTGACCAATGCAATGCAATTGAAATCTCGCAGCAGTGACCCTGACCTCACACAGAGATGGAAATTTAGGGGAAGAGAAGTTTAGCTTTTAAACTATACTATGAACACAGTCTTTTTAGCTTTTCCATATCAGTATAAATCCATGCTAAATTAAGATTTCTTCTATATTTAAAACTTGTTTTTTATAATTACAAATCAAAAATATTTGAGCAAACATAGCTTATTTTTATTCTTTTATTAAATATGTCGGTTCTTACCAAAATGAAATTTTGTTTCAACAAGAAGACAAATAATTTATATTTTAATTTTTTGAGAACCTAATTGAAATTTGTTTCAAAAAAAAGACAAGGGATTTATATTTTAAGTTTTTCAAGGATAATAATAAATGAGAGTTAAAATCTTAAAGTATAATTGATGGTATTTGGATCTCCTTTATTTTATAAATGTATTTTTATAAGTGAAAAAGACCAAATGGAACAAAGTTATGATGGGATACTAGAGCTAACAATCATCCTTCTTCTTTTCAAGTAAAAAGGAAAAACCACCCTTCATGCGTGCAATCAAGTGTTATTGGGATCTACGTGTATGTTTTGGTCATGTAATTATGTGTGAAGGGAAAAGGTAAAAATAAATTTAATGGAATTGTTAAGTCTATCAAAACGTGTGTCCCTTGTGCTACAATATGTGCAGAAGGAGGTTGGCTTTTGCGTGGCTTTTGCATCCATTAAGTCATGAAAATGAAGCAACAAGCTAAAAACTTGAAACAATAAAATTTTCTTCACGTGTCAACCTTATTTGGCCATTCAATGATGTTCAATACATGAGATTATAAGAGGACCCATGAAAATGGTCGACAGGAAAAATGGTGTCGTTTGTGCAAATTTATATGTGTATAAATTTTGATGTATCTCATAGTTCAAGTTTCAATTTCAAAGGTATAGTCTCTCCACGTCCAGGAGTCTCAGTTTCAAAGGTATAGGCGTCTCAGTTTCAAAGGTATAGTTCCTCTATGTCTAGGGGTTTCGAGGTTCTCTAAAGCTACCTAAAAGTTCGAAAACTCCTATAACTATGCCCCTTGGATTTTTGGATTTTTTTGCTTTGTAATATTTCATTGGCATTCAAAGAATCGAGGCTAAAACATCGACTTATTCAACCAATGTTTTCAAATTTAAAAAATTTATGTACAAAAGTATTTTGGAGGAAACTTATTTTCACTTATGTGGCAATTTAGAAGTTTGATGTAACTTAATTTCACTTATTTTCCTAGACTTTCTTTCATTTCATAAACTTATATTATCTACACACAAGTTTTTCTCATCTTTTGAAACATATAGAAGTTCTCTTTTGTATTTCATTTCATTGCTTTAAGGATATGGTTAATTTAATGTTTAATTTTTGTTTAACTAAACCATGTCCACAAAACTAAATGACTAACTACACCTATCCATGTTCAGTTTCCATTTAACTATAACTATACTTCCATCTTCATCTTCACTTTCACTTTCCCTTTAACTATAACTATAACTATAACTATAACTATAACTATAACTATAATGAATAAATCCAAACATCAACTGCCTTCGACTTTGATAAAAGTCAATTAATATGATATCGAAATTTAACTATATCTATACTTCCATCTTCACTGTCCCTTTAAATATAACTATACTAATATGAATAAATCCAAACATCAACTACCTTCGACTTTGCTAAAAGTTAATTAATATGATATCCAAATCTACAGGCATTCTAGTTTCTCCTCGTTCTGTAACTCAAAATTTATTGAAGAGTACTTAACCTAAAATTCGTACAACAATACTTATGATTAGAAAACTTGAATATCGGAAAAATAAAGCAGGCTCTGGCTAATAAACGCAGTGAAATATAAGTGA
This sequence comes from Pseudotsuga menziesii, assembly GCA_001517045.1. Lineage (NCBI taxonomy): Eukaryota > Viridiplantae > Streptophyta > Pinopsida > Pinales > Pinaceae > Pseudotsuga > Pseudotsuga menziesii. The sequence continues at coordinate 85,699 of LPNX011197206.1, read as the reverse complement.
GTACAGATCAATTACGTTGAGAAATGCAAACGCATTCCCAATTGAATTATAATTCCAAACTTTAAGCAAACTAAAACGAAATTTCCAAACTATATTAACTGTTCGCAACCCTGCAGTTACTGCGGACTCCTCCCTCGGTGCCAGTCAGTACGCCAATGGTTCCCATTTTTATCATAGCGGCAGCAAACTTTTGCTGCCACTCTGCCAAGTGAAGGCCGGAGTTTCCAGCCACACTGGATTTAGTGTTTGGATCTGTAAGCAGTGTTGCATCAGATGTAAACAGACCACGGCGAGCAATAACTTCATTGTAATACAAGTTGTCCAGAGTAAATGGCGTTCTAGTCTCCATGAACACGGTCGTGTTGTTGTTGCTGGGGCTACCTTGTGGACACTTTTGCTTCAGTAGCTCAGCATACTGAGGATCAAGAGACGGGTCCGTCGTATTCGGGCCATTGAAATTGTAGAGCCTGGTCAAGAATGAAGAACAATGAGAGACACCAATTGTATGTGCTCCTGCATTTGCGCCCAAACAACACCAAGATGATTACAATCAAGAAGATGATCATTACAATCAAGATTACATTATTATCATCTACAAACATCGACACATTAATGGTTTGCAGGTCTCAGAATATACCTGACAATGTAACCATCTCGTCCTGGGATAGACCTTTGGATGCGAATATCTGAGTTAGCTGAGCTACATTGAAGAAAGGGGGAGGAAGATTTCCCGGAATCTCAGAAGCTAATGAAATATTTCCATCCTTTCTTCCGGCTGGAACTTTCCATCTGAGGCGATATAGAAAAGGCGATGCCTGCCATAATTATGATTAGTCATTAGAAAACGTTGAACATTAATTAAGTATGTAGAAGTTTTTATTTGAGATTTGGGGTGGATTATTAGTTTTTTTTGTTTTTTTTTTTAAATTTGGGTGGATTATTAGTTATGTTTTTCATCTACTGATGAAGATGATATCAAGATGAAACAATGATGAAGATAAGACAAATATCTTATCGAGATTGATTCTATGGAAGTTGTTGGATGAATGAATAACTAGTAGAGATGCATGAATAACTAATGGATAACCCAGAGTTGTTCATGGCAGACTACTAGAAGAGTGAGATAAGAATAAAACTGAAAGTTGATAAATGGATAACTTAGAAGAATGTTGGTGATAACATATATCAGGGTGGATAACTTAGAGTTGAACCTTTTTAATTAAAAGAATATAAGGAATAAAAAAAATTCCAAACTTCCTTTGTTGTCTCTCAATTATTTGATCTCTATAGATTTGATCCAACCACAAACTATATGAATGTGGCCTATGTGAATGTGCTCGTTTATGTTATGCTTCTTTTCCAGCATTTTTTCTCAACTATTTAATCCTTATAAAAATAATCCATTTAATCTTTATAAAAATAATCTAGCCACAAACTATGTAGATATACTAGTTTATGTTATGCATACTATACCATTATATATATAAATAAGATGTTTAAGAAGAATACCAGCAATGCGCTATCTCTAGCCGCAAATGCTAGAATATCCGCACAGGAAACTTTCTCTGGGCAGATTTCCTCTAATCGCGATTTCGCATTGCCAATTACACCGAATCCTCCAAGGCTTGGATTGTTAGCCGGATGGTCTTTCTCTGCTACGAACTGGCCGGCGATGCTGTCGATGAGAACTGAACCATCGCATCCCTGAAAGTGCATGAAGCCCAAATCCATATTTAGAAAACCTAATTCATTTAAGCTGTAGTAACTCAGAGGATTTCAATTACAAATTAGAAACAGTAATTGAAATACCTACCCTGACGAAACAATCGTGGAAATGCAACCGTATAAGCTTCGCAGCTATTCCACGAAAGTTCCGGAATGCATTGCTAACTTCCTGAAACACAATGGGTTCCGCGGCTGGACAAATAGAATTATAATAGCCCACTACAAGGTTGTCGCTTAATGCAGGGCCAGCTAAGGCACAAAACAATAAGGCAAAGAGGGTAGCCTTACAGTACACATTCTTCGCCATTTCAACTAGCTAAAAACAGATATCATCAAAACACCAGAAAATTCAAGGCCATTTCGATCATTAGATTGGTTCATAGACGAATATAAAGCTTGAAAATCTCAATCATAAACCCTGAAGATTATCTAGTATTGCTACAGAAATTCTCACCTTGGGTGACAGCAGGGAGTTGATTGTTCGCAGAGCTAGTACTGAAAATCCTGAGATGGGAGATAATTACAGTAGTCAAGATTGCTACTGACAATCTGTGAAACATGTAGGGGAACCAAGGTATTTATAGATTTATATAACAAATTTTTTTTTATTTTTATTTTTTTGTCTGTGAGTAGCATTGTCTGTAAATCAGCTTCAGCTGTACATCAAATATATAACGTGGCGGCGTGGTTTCCATGATTATTCTTTTATAACCCAACTCACATATTCTTATCCACTGTCATCGAAATTAAATATACTACAAACATGGTCACACACAGACGCTTCTATGTTGTAAATATGTAACAGTTGATTGTCATGTTTAATAGATATAGGTTTTTTTAATGGAATGAACTCTTAAATTTTTTTTGGGTTGAAATTGGTTATTTAGTTTCTCATTTCCCATTACTGGTAAACTTAGGTTTGATAGTTTAGGTATTTTTCAGTGGAAAGGTAGAGTACCTTGTAAATGCGAGTTTATCTTGATTGCTGATTTCTTTTATCTAATATGCAAAGAGTAGAGTCAACAATTCACCTAAGCTTATTTTGATTGTTGATGTTAGAAATATTAATTACAAGCAGATCTGAATACCACATTATATTAGTTGTTAGAGTCTAAAAGAATGAAGATTTCACCTCTCTTATATAATGATCTTAATCTACTTGAAGCTAAGTTTCTAGTTAGATAGTTACTACAGTCTTTAATGTTAAGTCTGTAGCTTCACAGAAAAGTAATTTTATTAGTAAAAGTTTTACCTGGAGAAGAAGAAAAAGTATGTAAAGAATTTGAAACTCAAGCTTTTGTGTGCTATAAGTTTTTTGTTATGCTGTCACAAGAAATATAAATCCATAGCACAGCATTGTTCACACAAATCTTATTTAAGAGTATTTGACACAAATCTTATTTAATGTTGGGTTATATAATATTGTCAGTCCCTACCTAAATCCTATGCCAGTAAAAATGAGTTGAAGCCAAGTAAGTCTGTCCAGATAAAAATGAGTTGAAGCCAAGTAAGTCTGTCCAGATAAAAGTGAGTACTATGAAAAGTCAACAGCAGTAATTCTGTCCCAAGAATTACCTAAATCTTGTGCCAGTAAAAATGGGTTGAAGCCAAATAAGTCTGTCGAGATAAAAGTGAGTAACATGAAAAGTCAACCACAGTAATTCTGTCCCAAGAATTACCTAAATCCTGTGCCAGTAAAAATGGGTTGAAGCCAAGTAAGTCTGTCGAAATAAAAGTGAGTACCATGAAAAGTCAACTGCAGTAATTCTGTCCCGGGACAGAATTACCTAAATCTTGTGCCAGTAAAAATGGGTTGAAGCCAAATAAGTCTGTCGAGATAAAAGTGAGTAACATGAAAAGTCAACCACAGTAATTCTGTCCCAAGAATTACCTAAATCCTGTGCCAGTAAAAATGGGTTGAAGCCAAGTAAGTCTGTCGAAATAAAAGTGAGTACCATGAAAAGTCAACTGCAGTAATTCTGTCCCAAGAATTACCTAAATCCTGTGCCAGTAAAAATGGGTTGAAGCCAAGTAAGTCTGTCGAAATAAAAGTGAGTACCATGAAAAGTCAACTGCAGTAATTCTGTCCCATGTATCTTAGTCACAGGACTTTGCCGCAGCAACTGTTTTTCAGAGAATTGATTCCCTTTATCCAATTCCTAATGACTCATGAACACAATCAACAATTTACTCAGCTCCTTGCCAATTAGATAGAAAGAATCAAAAATAAAGATAAGGATACCGTAATTAAGTTACCTTTTTTATCTCACTATTGGAATCTTTCAACAGCTTTAACCCAGAAATCTAACCTGAGCTAGTGATGGAAACTGTCACCAACAATGCAAAATTGTTATCAAAGCATCTTAAGAATGACAAAAGTATTAGAAGAGTAGACTTTGATCGCCGGCAACCCCAACCAATAATTTTATCCGAATTAGGGTTTATCCCAAGCGGTTATATTTCTGGCACAAAATTTGATTTCTTGGACGGTGTCTTATACTGAGACAAAGTCAATAACGTATTTAATACATGTAGTGAAATGTTTCTGTCACACATATTTCGACAGTTTCGTTTGTTCTGATCGCTGACTTCTTCACCTGACTGAGGATCAAATGCTATGTTGTGCCATATTATCAGGCAATACTCTCGTCACGTTGTGCCATATATATATATATTATCAGGCAATACTCTCGTCACGTTGTGCCATATATATATATGGTTTCTGAGAGAAGAATTGAACGGATGACGCTCATAGAAAGTCAAAAGTCCATTCATAGAAAGTCAAAAGTCCATTTCAGAGCCGATTAGGGCAATAATATTCGGAGTGAGCTAGCTGTGGAGCAAAACTCCCTCCATCGGACGGAGGAGGAGCAAAGTCAACGCTAACTTTGCTCCTCCTCCGTCCAATGAGGGAGGATTGCTCCACAGCTAGCTTACTCCATAATATTCAACATGTAGCATAGTAATAAATGCTGATATTCAACATGTCGCATAGTAATAAATGCTGAAGCAGCTACAAGTCTTTGGATCTCAAACAAATTGAAATCTAACAATCCACAGTGCAGCTGCAGCTGCATGTAAAATATTTTTTTCTTAATTTATTGATCATTGACTTTGAAAAGTCTGCAGGCTGCTACAACGACGGCGGCCAGCAAAATAATCGTTATTTTAAGATGGTTTACGGTGGAGAAAGAAGCTGTCACCATGTAGCTGCTGCATCATGGAAGTATTCGTGTTAAAGAAATCAATACAATTAAATCGTTGTACAGACGCCTTCGTCCTTCATCCATGGTTATAAGGACTTTTTGCGGGATATCATGAACTGTATTTTCGTACTTTGATGCATTAGTATCTATATTAAGATTGTTTGAAATTATGGTGTTATATTGCTTCATAAATGAATTATATAAGGTTACAGGGATTTGTTGCATATGTATATCTTGACATCTTCTTCTATATTAAGATTCTTATTTTAAAGATTGTTCATGTTATAATTAATTTTTTTACATCTCGATATCTTATGGTTTTTGTTTTAAAAAGTTTATAAATAATCCTATAAGAATCGGACAAAGATGATTTATAATATTATTATGATTAAAAGTACTAAATAAATATTAAAATTTTATTATATATATAAGTTGTAATTTGTGATTCAGTCGGAATTAAAGTTGCAAAAGCTTGAAAAAAATAATTGTAAACTTGTTATCAAATATAATCAAAGTTACATAGTTTCAATATTCTAATATCTTTCGTTTATATAGCTAAAATAATTTATAAAATAGTTATAATTTTTCTCAACTATAAGTTTACATAATTGGAGGAATATCTATATATATATATGATCAATATTAAAATAATTGATAAAGGTGCAGCTAGAAAACTACCAATTAAAAGGTGGAGGCCTTCACAATTTATGAGGATTAATTCTAATAAAAAAAAAGAGGGAAAGTGTTGTAACACATAAATAATTTGGAGATTCGTGTGTTATTATTAGTTCAATATGTTATAAACCCTTGGTCTCTATCTCTTTTATTCTCATTTCCCTAGACACTTTGTATTCTTGGTATGAAGTTCTCACAATTTGTGAGGATTAATTCTACTTAAAAAATAAAAGAGTGAGAATGTTGTAACACATAAATAATTTGGAGATTCATGTGTTATTATTGGTTTACTATGTTATAAACCTTTTGTCCCCATTTCTTTTATTCTCACTTATGTAGCCACTTTGTATTCTTGGTATGAAGTTTTTAATTGTGTTGAAAGGTATTATGTTAAATCTTTGAGAAGATGGTTAGTTATTTTTATTTATTTTTGGTGGGATGTTCTCAATGGTATTGAAAGGTTTTATATTAAGTCTTGGTATTGAAAGGTTTTATATTAAGCCTTTGATCAGATGGGTACTTATGCTTCTTTCGAGAGTGGTGGTGACATGCGAGTTGGACGATTCAATGGATATGTGACGATTTGTGTTTAGATTTATTAGTATATTGGTTTTGGAATAGTGCATAGCTATTTTGGAGGCTATTTCTTGGAGTATTGGCATTGGTTAGAGCCATTGAGAGAGGCATTTATGGCCTTAACTTAAACATACATTGATGACTTTTCTTGTCTCTCTTGAGGGTGTGTGTAAGTTAATGAGGGTCTCTTTTGACACGTTAGATGCAATAGAAAATTGAAAAAATGTGCATCCATATACTTACATGAATATTTTCAGACACTTACACAATGAATCTTGCGATGAGTAAAAAAAATCAAATCTAGGAAATTGAATGACGTTTCCAAATATATAATTTCTTCTATTGAAAATGTTCTTAACTATGTAAAGTTTGATCTTTTTTAACGCACACTTTCTATTTTTGGGACAAATTATAAGGTATATGTTTTTTGTGGGTGCAGCCTTTGAGTGCCTAAATGATGGAATCAACTTATGAAAAAATGGTAGACATATAGAGAATAGATAGTACTAGTGCACGACTGCTTTTCCAAAAGTAAAAATATTATTTTTTAAATCTTTTTTAATTATCTAAGTGATCAAACCTCGAAAACTGTATGTCAATTGTAGGTGCAGCGTTTGAATGTCTTAATGCAATTATTTGGAAACAGTTTTTTTATAGCATGTATGGGTCGGTGTTCTTTAGTGCTTCATATTCTTTTTTCAAAATGGTTGAGAAACAAAAAAGTTATGGACAAAACACTAACAGTGTGTTTTTTGAGTCGAGGAATGATGACACAAGATAAATAAGAAAAAAATAGCAAAAACATATATACTCTTGTTAAAAATTACACATTTGGAATCTACAAAAAAACCATGTATGTTTCTAAAATTTCATTAAAATTGAAGTCTGCAGCATACTGTAACCAACGGCTAAACACAAGCATATTGAAAATTTAAATGTAATGCTCAATTAGCCATGGTTTATCATACTCCAAGGCATAGGAATAATGAATTTGAAGTAAAGTCCAAAGCAGACACTTAGGCATAAGAATGTCATGCCAACATGGGTGGACATTCGGCCATAGTGGCACTAAACATGCACGTGTTTTGTTTAAATTCAAATTTGTCTTCCCATCAAACATAAACATGTGTACGCTATATTTATGCAAAACGCGCACACGTTTTGTAGGACTATAACATGTGCACTTTGTGTAAGCCTATAAATTTACATTTTATTATTTTGCCAATTATAACAAATATTTGTATTATTTTATGTCCTCCCCCTCACCCCCCTCTTCCCCCTAACTCTTACTAACCCCCCCTCCTCCTCTCCCTATCTCTAAACCCCCCTTCGTTCTTTCCCTAAAACACCACTGGGCTGGTGCAAGCTAATGCTGGTCACTTATGACACGCGTTCGTTGCTATGGACTTCTGGAAAAACATAAATCTGAACATCAAAAAGCAATATTAGAGGTGCCTACACAACTTTTTGGAATATGGTGTAAGAATATGAAACGTGGACAATCGGATTACCTTCCGGAACATATAACTTTTATTTATGGAAACTAAGCATAAATCCCAAAAAATTATGATGACGGTGATTATGATGATGATGATGATGATGATTGTGACGATGAGGATGATGATGTTGATGACGAAGATGATGATGAGGATGACTATGATGATGACTATGATGATGAACAATGATGGTGATGATGATGAAGATGATGACAATGCTGACGATGATGAGTAACAATGATGATGATGATGATGATGATGATGATGATGGTGATTGTGATGATGATGATGATAAGGATGATTTCAATGACGATGATGAGGATGATGACTATGATGATGACGATGAGGATGAGGATGATGACTATGATGATGATGGTGAGGATGACGATGATGATGACGATGACAATGATGATGAACAATGATGGTGATGAGGAGGAGGAGGAGGACGACGAGGATGATGATGATGACGATGACGATGAGGAACAATGATGATGATGATGATAGGTTTAGTTGAAACTTTGCTTTGATTTTATTTTCAAGCATTTGCAATGGAATGATGATGATGAACAATGATGATGAGGAGGAGGAGGAGGAGGAGGAGGATGACAATGATGATCAAATGAGGATGATGACTATGATGATGAGGAGGAGGATGATGACAATGATGATGATGAGGATGATGACTATGATGATGAGGAGGAGGATGATGACAATGATGATGATGAGGATGATGACTATGATGATGATGAGGAGGATGATGACTATGATGAGGAGGAGGAGGAGGATGGCAATGATGATGACTATGATGATGATGATGATGATGATGATGATGATGATGATGATGAACAATGATGGTGATGATGAGGATGATGAGGATGAAGATCACGATTACTATGAGTATGATGACGATGATTATGTTGACGATGATGATGATGATGATTACGATGATGAGGATGATGATGTTGATGGCGACGATGATGAGGAGGAGGAGGATTATAATGACTATGATGATGATGAGGATGATGATCACGATGACTATTACTATGATGACGGTGATGATGAGGATGATGATGTTGATGACGAAGATGATGATGAGGATTGTGATGATGAGGATGATGATGTTGATGACGAAGATGAGGATGAGGATGAGGATAATGATGATGACTATGATGATGACTACGATGATGAACAATGATGGTGATGATGATGAAGATGATGATGACGATGTTGACGATGATGAGGAACAATGATGATGATGATGATGATGATGATTGTGATGATGATGATAAGGAATTTCAATGAAGATGATGAGGATGATGACTATGATGATGATGATGAGGATGAGGATGACGATGACAATGATGATGAACAATGATGATGATGATGATGAGGACGAGGATGATGATGATGACGATGACGATGAGGAACAATGATGATGATGATGATAGGTTTGGTTGAAACTTTGCTTTGATTTTATTTTCAAGCATTTGCAATGGAATGATGATGATGAACAATGATGACGAGGAGGAGGAGGAGGATGACAATGATGATGATGAGGATGACGACTATGATGAGGAGGAGGAGGAAGAGTATGATGATGATGATGACGACGACGACAATGATGATGATGAATAATGGTGGTGGTGATGATGATGATGATGAGGATGAGGATGATGAGGATGAGGATGATGAGGATGAGGATGAGGATGAGGATGATGATGATGAGGATGATGAGGATGACGATGATGACAATGATGAACAATGTTGGTGATGATGATGACGATGAGAATGATGACAATGATGATGATGATGATGATGACTATGATGATGAAGAGGATGAGGAGGATGAGGAGGATGATGATGACGACAATGACAATGATGATGAACAATGATGGTGATGATGATGGTGATGATGATGATGATGATGATGACAATGATGATGAGGATGAGGATGAGGATGATGATGATGACGATGATGATGAGGAACAATGATGATGATGATGATAGGTTTAGTTGAAACTTTGCTTTGATTTTATTTTCAAGCATTTGAAATGGAATGATGACGATAAACAATGACGAGGAGGAGGAGGAGGAGGATGACTATGAGGATGATGAGGATAATGACTATGATGATGATGATGATGATGATGATGATGATGATGATGAACAATGATGATGAGGATGATGAGGATGATGATGATGATGATGATGATGAGGATGATGATGAGGATGATGATGATGATGATGATGATAATGACGATGATGAACAATGTTGGTGATGATGATGATGAGGACAATGACAATGATGATGATGAGGATGATGAGGATGATGACTATGATGATGATGAGGATGAGGATGATGATGAAGATGATGATGACGATGACAATGATGATGAACAATGATGGTGATGGTGATGATGAGGAGGAGGAGGAGGACAAGGATGATGATGAGGAACAATGATGACGATGATGATAGGTTTAGTTGAAAATTTGATTTTATTTTATTTTCAAGCATTTGCAATGGAATGATGATGAGGATGAGCAGGATGATGACAATGATGATGAGGAGGATGATGACTATGATGATGATGAGGATGATGAGGATGAGGATGATGATGCTGATGATGACGACGATGATGATGGTGAACAATGATGGTGATGACGATGATGATGATGAGGATGAGGATGATGGGGATGATGTTGATGATGAACAATGTTGGTGATGATGATGATGAGAATGATGACAATTATGATGATGAAGATGATGACTAGGATGATGATGATGACGATGACAATGATGATGAACAATGGTGATGATGATGACAACTCTGATGATGAGGAATAATGATGATGATGATGATAGGTTTAGTTGAAACTTTGCTTTGATTTTAATTTCAAGCATTTGCAATGGAATGATGAGGATGAACAATGATGATGATGACGAGGAGGATGATAACAATGATGATGATGAGGATGATGACTATGATGATGAGGAGGAGGAGGAGGAGAATGATGATGATGATGATGATGACGATGATGACAATGACGATGATGATGATGAACAAGGATGGTTATGATGAACAATGATGGTGATGATGAGGATGATGAGGATGATGATGACGATGACGATGACGAACAATGTTGGTGATGATGATGATGAGGATGATGACAATGATGATGATGAGGATGATGACTATGATGATGAGGATGAGGATGAGGATTATGATGGTGATGATGACATTGATGATGAGCAATGATGGTGATGATGATGATGAGGATGAGGATGATGAGGAGGAGGATGACGATGACAATGATGATGATAAGTTTAGTTGAAACTTTGCTTTGATTTTATTTTCAAGCATTTTCAAAGGAATGATGATGATGACCATGATGATGATGATGAACATTGATGATGAGGATGAGGATGAGGATGAGGATGAGGATGAAAATGATGACAATGATGATGAACAATGATGATGATGATGATGTTGTTGTTGTTGAGGAACAATGATGATGATGATAGGTTCAGTGTTGGAGGCCTCCCTTACCCTCCACTAGCCATAGGCAAGGAGCTTAAGACCTCATAATGGCACCCATGGGCCTAAGAAGAAAGTACGAATGAATACTATATTGTAAAAATACTCAAAGTAATCATGAATGCAAAGTCATTGTTGAAGAATGTTAGTCATTAAATGAAACTAATACCTTATTTGTTGCTTCTTATGCAGGGGTAGACCTCATAGTTTTGATACAGAAACTTGTGTATATGGGCAACTCACGTAACAAAGAAAGAAAAACTAGAAGGAATATGCCCATTGAAAAGGAAAATGAGGTAAGGAAAGGACAGGTTGGCAATGGAGAGAGTGAGACATGGTCTAGACATTTCCACTGATACTACGAGCGATCCTGACAGAGTTGATGACATAACAACCTCTACTTCAAAACCATGGGTGAAGCGGTTGCATCCAACGGACCCAACTCAAGTTCCAACAATCCATCAACGAGCCATGTTGAAGCTCTTGAAGACATAGGTGTATTGAGAGACACTGAGTATGAAGCGTTTGACCTAGGAGCAATGATTAATTTGCAATCTCTCCAAAAAGACCACAACCATGTCAAGCACACTCCCAATATGGACTGACATGTGAATGAAGCACCACAACAAAGAAGCCCTAGGATCCATAGCTCATTTCCACCTTCCCTACCTCGACTGTCTACTGCAAGAAAAAGGACTCCTAGACGTATCCATGTGGATGAAAGTTGTCTCTTAGGACTTGAAGGTAAGTTTCCCAAACGCACTATCGATTGGCAATGCAACAAATTAATGAAGGAATATTTTGAATCCAAAGGCGATGCAGGTAAATGTGAATTATTACTATGTTTGTTAAAGTCAAATTGTTTAGTTGTTGTTAGGAAAATACTGGGCATAAAGATGGTTAGAAGTTCAGAGGCTAACAATCATATTGTTCGAAATCTCCAATCTACTTTTAATGCGATTGGGAAGACGTCCCATACTAAATATCTTTATGCAACTCATCATGTGTTATCAGAATCAGTTGTAAGCAAGTCCACACTACAACGTCGCCTCCTTTCACACACTTCTCATATACTCAAATTAAATAGAAAAATTTCTTAGAAGTACTCTGTTATAAGAGAAAATATACAGACTCCAAGTGGAAAAGATTGTTGGACTTTTGTCAGCAGGTTGCCTCATCAAGATATGAAGCTAATTGATGCTATTACGGAATTAGTACAAATGTTCTGGCATGATCATACCAGACCTTCATCCAATGAAAGAGATGTGCTAAAGCTGAGAAAATATTCTACTAAATGTGAACCCCATGTCAAACACTTCCTTGACACAACACAGAATGAACTCTATGAGACATTCAAGAATGAGCACACACAATTGAACCTGGGCTAAAGGTCCATTGAGAAATGTAAACCATGGTACATTCATATATGCATTGATCGAAACACATGTTGTTATAGATACCATGTAGAATATGAATATTTTATGACACGTATAAACATATATTTTGCGATTTGCATACTAACCTTGAGTAAGGATGCAATGAATCTGTAATACCACTGAATGCATCGAGAGATTTTATCGTCAGCATCATGTGTCCAAGGAATGAAGGAAATAAATACTATGGAAATTCATCTCTATATGGGAATTGTTCTAGGTACAGTGGGTTTTCTCTTTTGACTCATTGCATTCATGGAAGCGATGAGCATCAATTTGGAAATATGAACGTGGAGATGCAGAGCTTCAAGTACGTAACCTATCAATCAGATAGTGAGATGGAAAGTAAAAAGATTGCATTGGTGAAGTCACAGGTGCAAACGATTATTGCATGTTTTTCCTCTTACATGTTCAGTTTCTACATATACATTCTTTAACGGTTACATTCTAATATGACCCTTGTTTTCATGGCAATAAGTACGGATATGTGATTTTTTTATGGAGTTCTACAAGAAAATCGAGCAGTATGTTCAACATGTACATGTAGCACGATGGCAGGATGAGAAGTATAGAAAATGAAGGGACAACTTTCCCATTGGGACCATATTGTCAATTGTGGATTTTGTAGAAAACTACACCCTTCATCCACAAAATGAAATTCAGAGTCAGTACCATCATTCCAACCAAGTCATCATCATGGCACGCATTACATATAAGCATGGCATGGCACACATTACATATAAGCATGGCCCTGAGAGTAGCATTAACAACAGGATAATACAGAAGGAGACAAACTTTTACATAATTGATGACAGATGCAATGATCTGCATTATGTGCAACACTGTTTTCAAATTTTCTATGATCAGCTAAAGGAGGGAGATATACATATGGATCAGCATTGGATATGATCAGATGGTTGTGTGAGACAGTTCAAAAATTCCTGAGTCTTCCAATGGATGAGTATGTTACATAATACTTATAATGTGTCGCATATATGGAACTACTTTGAGACCGGTCACGGCAAAGGTGAGCATGACAGGGCTGGTGCATGCATCAAGGCCGCACTATGAAGGGAGGAGACGAGGTTTACCAGAAACCCCCATATCAAAGATGCAGAATCCATAGTTCAATGGTGCTCTGCAAGAATGTTAGACCGAACTAAAGTGGTAGGAAGGCCAGTCAGGAATTTTTTGCATGTGGTTGACATAGATCGATCTCATTCCTATATTTGTGGCACAATACAAGGAACACATGGATTTCATTCAGTTCGAAGCTCAAACAACCCCCTATTTGAAATATGGATGCAAAAACTTGCTGGCTTTTGCAGCCCTTGTAGCAGTGGTGAATGTGATGAATGTGAATGCATGGATTGGGTTGATTATTGGGATCGTGTGTCACTTGCAGTAGACCCACATGTAGTCGGTGAAACAACCCACTTAGAGGAGGGTCATTCAGCGATTTCGATAGAGTACGACCATATCTCAGATCTTGTACAACTAGGACACATATATGCAGTTGTTTCCCCAAAAGACAATGAATGGGGCACGGATTATTGGTCGGCATGATACATTTGAGGTAAGAAAATACTGAACTGATCATTGATTGATGATGAAGGCAATGAATTTCCTATTGGGTCGATGGTGGTTGAGGGTGAATATCTTACACTATATGGGAAATCAAGAAGAACTAGTGGGAATGTATTCGTGGATTACAGACCAGGTTCTGTGGTCTATCACTTCACAAACTTGATTATTGGCATGAACATCCATATACAGATAAAGTCAACAAAGAACTCAACTAAGGTACATTACTTCTTGCCTCATTCAGAGCACAAGACATTGATGGAGGCAATTAGCAATAGAGAGGATCCATATGGCTATATTGAATGAGATTGGGTAATTGCGCTTACACTCCACTTGGATGCTAGTTCCATGAGTGATTGAAATTGACAGCTACTATTAAAAGACAAGATGATCATGATAACTTACTCCACTTTCTATGTGAACTCTGCCAAAGCCTTTCCCTTTCCACCTATATCAATGGCATGCCTGAATATATAGCATGTATACATACTTATTACCAAGTATGTTCTATATTATACACCATATTGGTAATAAGTAGTTATACATGCTATATATTCAGACATGGCATCGATATAGATGGAAAGGGAAAGGCTTTTGCAGAGTTCACATAGAAAGCAGAGTAAGTTATCATGATCGTCTTGTATTTTAATAGAAGCTGTCAATTTCAATCACTCATGGAACTGGCATCCATATTTTGACGTGTTAGCTTGCACAAGCACATGATTCTCTACAATTGACTAGAGACAATTGACTATTTTCTCCATCCCTTTCACACTACTTCTTGTTAGCCACTAAAGCTATCCAAGAATACAAATTTTCATCATTTTCATTCTCAATTCCTTCTGTTCTTTTTAATTAGAGATTGAATTATTTGAATGTAACTTTCAAGTGAAAATGTTTGATGCATGTATCTTCAATAGACACCCTTCACTGGTTTAATCTTTCACCCATGTTTCTCTTACCTTTACTACATGATTTTAAAATATATGCCTAGCGTCATTGCGATGATAAACAATACAAGATCAATCCATAGTAGGTTTTTGGGTTTCCATTTAATATTGGAAAAAACTTCTAATGTGGTGCAAGAGGCTTAAGCATGTGAGTAATAAAAATTATTGTCAAAAGTGAGATATTATTGCAGCTAACTGAAACATGCTTATTTTTGTGGTCTTCCATTAGGATTGTATTTCATATTTTCGGGTTTAAAGTTTTTCCAAAATTGGAGGAAGGAAATATTGTTAGGAAACCAACATCATGTCCTTCACAGGTTTGCTAACTTGGGCTACTAATCAAAAAGTAGTTGCTCTAATATTGTTAAATGGTATTTGACTTGTGCATTATGCTTTCATCTCTAAATTTTAATTGCTATTCTAGTAAGTTTTTATCCTTCTTCTATTTGAGTCAATAATTATAATTGAATGTGAAAGCAGAAGGTATAACACATAGAAAGGTCAAAGATTTGTTCATGTTTAAGAGATACAGTTTCTATCATATACCATAGCTAAATACACCCATCTTAAGTCGACATAACTCGACATAAATTGGCAACCGAAGCTTGGATCAATGAGTCGTCAACTCTGTTGGTCTCTTGGCATGCCGTTACCTCTAGGGGGGCCTCTCCACCATGTTTGCATGTCCCAGTGACTCCATTGTGCATCAGTTTTGTAAACTAGGGTTTTTCTCAGTTTCCTTCAATGAAACTCTCGCATTGGTGGGTCAACTCTGTAAAAACCTCCACCGTGCCAGTCTTGGTGGTGTTCCCATGTCAACATTGGCCATAGACACCTGTCGGAGCCAACGTCATGAAATCTTGTTGCTCCATTTGGTTTTTTGCTCCTGGACCGAGAGTGACCATGTGTCCCTGAATGACATTTTCATGTGACTTGCAACTCGACATAACTCAAAAACCAGAGGTCAGATCGACAAGCCTTCGACTACATTGGTCTCCTAGCATGCCATTACCTCTAGAGGGCCTTCTCCATCATGTTTGCATGGCCCAGTGACTCCATTATGCATCGGTTTCATAAAATAGGGTTTTGCTCAGTTTCCTTCAATGCAACTCTCGCATTGGTGGGTCAACTCTACAAAACCCTCCAACATGCCAGTCTTGGTGGTGTTCCCATGTCGGGATTGGCCATACACACCCGTCGGAGCCAACATCATGCAATCTTGCTACTCTATTTGGTTTTTCACTCCCGGACCAAGAGTGACCAAGTGTCCCTGAACGACATTTTCATGCGACTTGCAACTCGACATATCTAGGAAACCGGAGGTCAGATCGATGAGCCATCGACTCCACTGGTCTCCTGGCATGCCATTAAATCTAGAGGGCCCTCTCCACCGCATTTTCATGGCCCAGTGATTCCATTGTGCATCAGTTTCATAAACTAGGGTTTTGCTCAGTTTCCTTCAATGCAACTCTCGCATTGGTGGGTCAACTCTGCAAAACCCTCCTCCATGCCAGTCTTGGTGGTGTTCCCATGTCAACATTGGCCATACACACGTGTTGGAGCCAAAAACATGCAATATTGCTACTCCACTTGGTTTTTCACTCCTAGACCGAGAGTGGCCAAGTGTCCCTGAATTACATTTTCATGCGACTTGCAACTTGACATAACTCGGCAACTAGAGGTCGGATCGATGAGTCGTCAACTCCGTTGGTCTCATTACATCTAGTGGGCCCTCTCCACCACGTTTGCATGGCCAGTGAATCCATTGTGCATCAGTTTCGTAAACTAGGGTTTTTCTCAGTAGATTTATTGATGTTGTAATTTGTTGTCATAAGAGGTTCTATATATGTTATATGCTTGGAAAGAGTGCCCTAAATGGATGTATCTTCATGGCGTTAATGTACACTTGGACTAGGGTTTATTTTTTTGGGTTTCCTTGTGATATTAGGATGAAGATAAGTGAAATATTGGACCACAGTGACCACCTTCACACACATGTTGAGGAGAACAAATGAGCATAGTAACCACCTTGGCACACATATTGAGGATAAGCATTGGAGCTTTGTAACCACCTCTAACGCATGTCAAGAAGCATTGGGAACAAGAAGATACGGTACACAACTAGAGGAGGAATGCATTACATGATGAAACTTGGATATGCATGAGGACACTAGGGTTTATATATGTAAGTAAACCTTGGAGAAGGAGATATAATACTAGAGGAACTGATGGTTGTCTTGTAGAATCTATAGCTCTTGTTGTCAAAGGAAAAGAAGGTAGAATTAGGGTTCCAACCCTGTAGAAGATACGAAGAAAAGAGCTACTGTCTTTGGTGATATTGCAGTCTTGTTCTTGTGTGATACATGGAGGTTAGGGAAAGACCATGGGAAACTTAACTTGATAAGTCTCGATCTTCTTTTCATTCCTTGCTTAGAAGAAGATTTTTTTAAGTTTAGTTAATTTTCCTTGGAGGTCTTGGTGCTTGTGTTGATGCAATAGACAAAGACCTGGGGTTTGAGGAATCATCCTAGGATAGACATGTTGACATCGAAACTAGTGCTAGACTTATCTGAAATGCCATGTGCTTCTATGATGAAAGATGATTAGGGTTTATAAACCCTAACAAGGAAAATAATTATAGTGTGGATACCTTATTGCATTCTAGGGTTTCATGAACTACAATCTTGTTGAGACTTGCATACTAGGGTTTCATAAACTACAATTGCATACTAGGGTTTCATGAACTACAATTGCATGCTATAACTAGGGTTGAGAAGTTATGAGATGGAAGTAGGGTTTTATGACCTCTTTACAAGTTATGACATGGAACTAGAATGGTATGGTATGTTATGGTATGTTAGTACGTGGTATGATGTTAGTATCATAGGGTATTGTAGGGTATGTACTATGATGTTAGTATTGTATGCTATGGTATGGTATGCTAGTATGGTATGGTATGTTAGAATGGTATGATGTTGGTATGTTATGGTATGTTATAGTATGTTAGTAGGGTTTCATGAACTCTTTAAGGGTTATGAGATGGAAGTAGAAACACATGTACATGTACAAATCCTAAACCAACTAGGGTTTCATGAACTACAATTGCATGGTATAACTTGGGTTGAGAAGTTATGTGATGGAAATAGGAATTTATGAACTCTTTGCAAGTTATGAGAAGGAAGTTGAAACACATGTACATGTACAAATTGAATACCAACTAGGGTTTTGTGAACTACAATTGCATACTATAACTAGGGTTGAGAATTTATGAGATGGAACTAGGGTTTTGTGACCTCTTTAAAAGCTATGAAATGGAAGTAGAAACACATGTACATGTACAAATTGAAAACCAACTAGGTTTTTGTGAACTACAATTGCATGCTATAACTATTGTTGAGAAGTTATGAGACAGAACTAGGGTTTTGTGACCTCTTTAAAATATATGAGATGGAAGTAGAAACACATGTACATGTACAAATCCTAAACCAACTAGGGTTTTATGAACTACAAATTGCATGCTATAACTAGGGTTGAGAAGTTATGAGATGGAAATATGGATTGATGAGCTCTTTACAAGTTATGAGATGGAAAATAAAAACACACCTATGGTTTCATGAACTACCATTGCATTCTAGGGTTTCATGAACTACAATCTTGTTGAGACTTGAATACTAGGGTTTCATGAACTACAATTGCATGCTATACTTTCATGATCTACAATTGCATGCTATAACTAGGGTTGAGAAGTTATGAGATGGAAGTGTGGTTTTATGACCTCTTTACAAGTTATGAGATGGAACTAGAATGGTATGGTATTTTATATGTTAGTATGGTATGGTATGGTATGTTAGTACATGGTATGATGTTAGTATCATAGGGTATTGTAGGGTATGTACTATGATGTTAGTATTGTAGGATATGGTATGGTATGCTAGTATGGTATGGTATGTTAGAATGGTATGATGTTAGTATGTTATGGTATGTTATGTTATGGTATGTTACAGTAGTTGGTAGGGTTCATATGTTCACAAATGCAAATACCAATGTGTGCAAATGCTAGGATGATTTTTAGAGAAGTTTAGGAAGCGAATCAACAATACTCAAATTATCAAATTATTACAATTGAATTAAAACCTAGGTTATGAATTGAATTTCTTTGTTATCCTAAACCCTATCTAACACTATTGTAATTGATGAATAGTTACATGCTAGACTTTCCTAAAATTCTAACCCTAGCTAGACATGCCTGAAATACCATGTGCTTCTATGATGAAAGATGATTAGGGTTTATAAACCCTAACGAGGAAAACAATTATAGTGTGGATATTTGAATTTTAGCTTATATTATCTTTATGATTGGGTAGATTCTAGCATTGGTTATGCATGCTAATTTGAGATCATTTTGGGTTGAATTTGTTAAGTAAAATTTAATGGTGTTTATTTCATTAGATACCCCAAGTGCAGACCTTTGGATAGGTCATCATGCACTTTTGTAGGCCATCAAGATGATGTCTAAGTAAAATCCTCTGAAATAAAAGGAACTTGCTAGCCAAAATGACCCTTCAAACCATGGTTGTACACCCAAAGAGAACATGCTGCTACCAAAGGAAGGATCAATAGGGATGACAAGATAGGAAGTGAGTGGGTAAGATAGGAAGGCAAGGAAGTGGCCTTAGGCTATGATAGGTGGGTAGGAACGCTATTAGGGCTGCCCTAAATAGGATATTACCTATCAGGGTTTCCTCATTGATCATAAAGCCTAGGTTATGCATGCTAAACTTTAAAATTCAGTTAGGGTTAGGGTTTCCTTGTTGATTCTAAACCCTAGGTTATGCATGCTAACCCTTAAATCATTAAAACTGCAACATGTACAATAGATCGTTAAAATTGCAAGTGCTCAATAGATCGTTATAGAAGACGCATATTCATGAACTAGTTTCATTTTCTAATTGTCAAGGAAGAACATTTTTTATGGGATGTTTTCATTTCAATTATGCATGTGGTTGAAGCATGTTACTGGTGTTGATGGGAAGTTATCATCATATCGTACAAAGACAACCTCTTTTTCAACCGACATAAAAGTATTTCCAGCCAAGCATTTAGTATTATGGCAGTCTTATATTTCACTTTTTAGCTTATCAAGACAAAGGTACAATCTTTTTAAGTAAACATTAGTGATAAAAAAATTTATAAGTGAACATCAGTGATAAACAATCTTTTATAAGTAAACATCAGTGATAAACAATCTTTTTTGGCTTTTGATGACACAATGACTTGGAAGCAATTCAAGGCCTTTTTCTAGTATTTTTCCAAGCTATGGATGTTTATATACCACTGTCAATTTTTTTTAGTATGGATGGGAATGATTTTTTATATGCATTCCCTTTAGGGTGTCTTTGTGCCACTTTAAATTGGGTTATGGACAAATTTGAGGTGAGGTGTTAGTGAGTGGGTAATATAGGAAGGCAAGGAAGTGACCTTAGGATATGATAGGAGGGTAAGAAGGCTATTAGGGCTGCCCTAAATAGGATATTACAATGAAGAAGTTAGGGAATCTTAGGATGAGTTAGTGGTGTTCTAGGGATGTCCAAAATGGATATTATAGATAGAGATATAGGGAGAGTTGTGGGGGTCTAAGTAGTATGGAAATGAAAGGAATAATCCTTGCTTTAGAGAGAGGGAAAGGTAGGAGTCTAGGGCAAGGGTTTTAGCAAGTGTTAGGCTAGACTAGAATGGTTTAGGTGTGTCTTATGGCTGCCTAATAGGTAGTATTACAGTCTAGTTTGATAGACAACCCTAGGGTTAGTCAAGGCTAGAAAATGGAGTAGAAGTCCAAAGGTTAGAATTACTATGTAAATACCAAAGACAAACAAGTTATTTCTATTGCAATTTGGACAATGAATAAGACTGTAGGTGTTAGTATGTTGGTTCAATATGAGCTAGGGTTCTATAGGAGTTAGATTTCAATTATCATTGTTATTTTACACAATTGTAAAAGGAAAAGTAATATAAATAAGTACAAAATGATAAATTAATATACAAAAATTTCCAATCATATACAAAATATGGCAACTCGTTCCATATACAAAATATGGCAACTCGTGCCAAAATTCCACATCATGGCTAGTGTACATAGGAGGGTCTCTCAATCCTCCTTCCCACCCTTAGATATCCTAGGTGCAACTCCAAAAATTATCTTCTTCCTCTTCTTCAAGCTAGAGGAATCTCAGTTATTCTGGTCACTTTGACCACCTCCCCTTGGGCTCTGAAATGACAAAAATCAAATGTAAACTCCTACAGGAAATTATACAAGTATTAAACACAATTTAAATATCAAAATTGCATTTTCAAATTTTAAATAGCTCACCTGAGACAAGACTGTAAGTGGTGAGCAGGATACCCTCCTCCATGATCCAAGTCTCTCGGCAATGTCACCCTGCAACATTTAAACAGTAAGATAAATCATACAATTTTTTTTTTTACAGAAACGGTTATGGGACTCTTGTATTACTTCTTCTGGCAAACCAGAATCCAAGGTTACAGAAATATGGAAGGCTGATGACCTCTAACAGTTCTGTCAACCTTCTTAAGAAATTCTTGGGATAAAGATCCCATTTACTTCGACAGCTATTCTTCAAGGAATTCAAATAATGCTTAACAGGATAGACCCTCACAAATTGTGAGCATAGAAATATGCAAAAAAACATCAGAGATTTCGTAAAATGAACTTATCTAACTGTTTCTGGGAACCCTCGGCAATGTTGGAGGCTGCTTCGAGATCCCTTCGTTCTTTGTTGGATCTTCTCCCTCTGGTACGAGGAGGAGAGGGGGCTGTAGTGGAAGTTCTCTCTGACCCGGAATCACTGGAAGACCGTGAAGAGGAGCAAGCCCTCCTTACTGCGGATTCTGAGGGAGAGGTTGCCACTTTGGAAAGTCCATCGGTTGCCCTATCTAGAGGAGGGCCTCCCATCCGTACAGCTGCCTCAGGTGTAGGGCCTTCCTCGGGACCAAGGGGGGCATGCACCTCTGGAACCTCTTCTGCTGCTGGTGCTTCAGGTTCCCAGCTTAGCTCCAGTGTCTCTTCAGTTGCTGCTGCTACTTCTGGTTCCTGATCATCGAGTTCTTGTAGAGCTTCAAATCTGTTTTTATTTGCCGGGGGAGATTCTTCTATGGAGGGCACCTCTAATTTGGAGTCCTTTCTACAAGGAGCCCTTCGCCGATTAGTAATAGGATAGAAGTCTACCCCTTTGGCCGGGGGAGGAGCCACCGTCTCCGGGGTTTTGGGGCAGTTTTTTGTGAAATGACCATAAACATGGCAGCGGAGGCATTTGAAGGGAATATGCTCATAGTCCAGCTCTTGAAAGTGACTCCAACCTCCCAAGGTGAGTTGAAGGGCTTCCGGGAGCCATTTCTCTAGATTGACCTCTACACAGATGCGCGCACAGGTGTACTGATCCCCTTTAGGCTCCGCACTATCTAGGAAGCGGCCAAGCTTGTTTCCTATATCAGCTAGGGAGCTTTTCCCCCAGAGGTGAAGGGGAAGGTGAGGGAGTCGGACCCAAACCGGGGCAGCGGAAATCTTTGCTTCAGAATTGAAGTCCAAATACCACAGAGCTAAGAACAACCCCCTCGATCCCATGAAGTATGGTCCAGATCTGAAGATTAGATCCTGCTCTTCTTTGTTCTCAAAGATAAAAACAAAATACCCTCTTCCTGCAGCACATAAAGAGATATGGGAGGGTGCCAGGGAGCTCCAACGTTCTACTATCCATTGTTCCACTGCTTTGGGGTTGGGCCATAGACCAGTGAACTTGCCTATGAGGGATTTTTTTGAGAGCATAAGGGCCATGCGGCATGGATCAAAAGGGGAGAGCTCCAGAGAAGGGATCTCTTCTGATATTTTAACAAACTTGGCAGGAGGGGTGGCCTTTGCCCTAGGGCCTGCAGATCTAACAAGAGCTCAGAAAGCCTCCAGTGAGTCCGTGGCCATTGGGCTTCCACCGGAGGGAGAGGAATTCATGGCTACGGTGGAGGAGGGCGCAGCTTCAACCATTGCTCCAAAACGAAACCCCAGAATGCAGCTAATGTGATTCCTGGGCAAAGCTTCAGCTGGCACGAGAGGCATCTTGGAGGAAAATGGCGAGGCAGCTTCAGCAAGCGTAGGAGGCAGCTTGGAGGAGAACGCAGGGCGGCTAGGGTTTTGGCCCTAGCCGCTGGAGAGACCGTCTTGACTCATCGAAAAAAGATAAATCATACAATTTATTGCTATGTTAATTTTCATTAATATTGGACGATATTTTCATAAACTAATCAGTCTCACTATGAACATGACAGGCTAGTCCTGGGGGCTGGCAAGTGGAGCAATCGGCTGGTCCTCAGGGGTGGCATGTGGAGCAGTGGGTTGTACAAACTGCTCTGATGCTGGGGTGGACGGCATAGAGGAGGATGTAGCCACATCCACGTTGGCTACAACACTAGGGGCCACGGTGGGATAGGGCATGGACTGGACTGGGCGAAGTGGTGATGTATGACAATAAATGCCAACTAGTTGTAGAATGGAATGGGCCACCCTGGAAGAGGAAACGAGGGTGGTGGGGGAATATGGGGGAGGGGGATGAGGTGTGGGATGGGGTAGAGGGATGGGTGAATGTGGATGGATGGTGTAATGTGGTGGAAGGGGGGATGATGGAAACATGGGAAACTGTAAGGGAGGGGGTGGAGCTGGATGGAAGTGTGGTGGTGGGTGGGAGGAAAGGGATGGATGGAACGGGGTGGGGAGGGATGCAGGGAAAGGGACATGTATGCCAGGGGATACACCTGGAATATATGGTGGGAAAAAGGCAGTCAGTGGAGAGATAGTGACACCAATGTGCCTATGTAGTGGGACCTGCATACATATTCATGGCATCATTTATTAGCACATAAAAAATATAACTATAAAAATCTAAGCCATCCAAACTGAAATTAAATTTATACTTTATTACAAGATACCTGCTCACTAGGAGATCTGTTGATCCCAATGGGGATGGCTGGTCACTCAATCCTGTGGACACCTGTTCATTTGCACAAAAATATTTAGATTTAATTAGTAAATATTAACTAAATATGGGCCAACAATTTAAATAAATATGCGACGATTAACAAGAACTAATTTAGTGATACAATAGAAGTCACAAATCAATCAAGCGACATAACATCTATTATCTCCTCAAAGAAATTAGTCAAGTTTATTTATTTTAGGTGATAGGAAGTCATTTAAAAATACATTTCTAAATTTTTTAAGGCTCATTTTTTATAGCTTTAGGTATGTAATAAAGTTTGAAAAACATTTGATTTGGTGTTTCCTTCAAAAAATTCAAAACTCGGGTTTCGGTGTCTTAGGCGGACATTTCAACTGTTCATAAGCCACCGAAAGTAGAGCTTTCGGTAGCTAATGCTCAAAATTTGGGGCTATTTTAGCCACCGAAAGCGCAGAATCTTGGAAATAGTCAACATGTCTTGGTTAAACTCAATTTTATCAACTGTGGAGAGGTCATTTTAAACGCCCAAATAGTCGATTGACAACTAGAAATCCTATGCTTTCCAATGGTACTTTCATGTCTACATTTAGAGCTCAGGAAGGTAGTCAAAATTCTCCCACAAGATGAGGCAGCGTTTTCAGGAAGGTGGCATTTTCAAATGATGATCCTGGGAGACTGGAGGATCATTTTGAGAAACGGTTTGAGGATTTTGTGCCTCACATGTCAAATAACAATAACCTCTCTCAGTTAATACAAGCGTTACATATTGGGAGAATCGAATCCATCTCCAAGCCTTAAATTTCAAATCTCAGAATTTCTCTGTTTGACACATGTTTTTGAAATACAGATGTCGGGCAAATGAAAATGAATCTCAAAGAACTGAGAGAGGTTTTTTCTCATAATAAACCAAAGAATAATAAACTCTCTCTTTTTTACTACAAGTGTCATATATTTGTATAACCAAATCCATCTCTAAGTCCCAATTAGACCAAAATTTCAGGGCGCTCCAAGCCACCGAAATTGGCGTTTTTACGATGAAACGTCGTCATTTTCAAATGATGATTCTAAGAGACTGGAGAATCATTTTGTAAAATTGTCAGAGGTTTTTGTTAATAACATTTCATAGAACACTAACCTCTATCATTTTTCCTACAGGTGTTTCATATTGGTATAACGAAGTCCATATCTAAGCCCTAATTTTTGGATCTCAGAATTTCCCTGTTTGACACATGTTTTTGAAATACAGATCTCGGGAAATGAAAATGAATATCAAATAAATGAGAGATATTTTTTGTCATAACAAACCAATATACAAAAAACTCTCTAAGTTTAACAAAATATCTTTTTATTTGAGAGATATAGGTCAATATCGGAGCAGCATATTTCTAGAAATTTTCTGCATTTTTCAACCACCTCACAAATTCGGATTTGAGATAGGAAAAGAGGTGATCAGATCCATCTTTTGAGGATCTTAAAACTAATTTTTAAAACTTATTTAAGCTCATTGAAGAATTATTGTAAAGGGTTCAACTTCACAGACTCTTAGACACTTTTTGTATTCAAGCTTCTCATGTTCTTATCAATTAATACAAGCTCTTTTTCCATTACATTTTTAGATTTCATCTTCTTTATGTTCTATACTTGTGCTTGGATGTTTAATTAATGTTTATTATATTTACCGAATACAAGATAATTGTCATCCTATCTATGTGTGGATAATTGGAATTGCAGTATCTTTCCTTGTTATGATTAGCCATTCATATGTAAGTGCCTTATGTGTGAATCTATCAGCATAGTGAGAATTCTTTATTTATTCACCTTTATTACAAACCCTTTGAACATTGATAGTTAGAAGCCTTGTCTATTTGGTTGATTTTATGCATTTCTTGAGTGGGTGAGGTCTTATTTGTCATCTGACTTGATCCATTGAGTAAGCCATTGAAAAAAATATTGAAGTTACAAGGCATTTTCGAGCTGCAACCTAGAAGAGTTTCCTGGAGAGCTAACAAATTGGTGTCATTATTGGAGAGAGGAGATTGAAGCTCAAATTCCCTAGGAGACACATAACCTCCAGCTTTGATGATAGACAAATACTGGGCACATTTCCGGTTGTAATCATCTGTCTGGTGACTCCATGAAGGACGGATTCACTAGCGACTCCATTGCTCAGAAATCTGTTGGTGACTCCATTAGTATGAAATGAACAAGATATTAGCAAAGAGGTATGAATTTTGTGATTTCTCAAATATTTCTGGTTACCCTAATCCAGTTCCTAGTAGAGATGAATGGGAAAATAGTCTTCCCAGATTTCAAGGAGAAGAGTGGGAAGTGTCAGCTAAACACTTGCTGGATTTTCATGACTTTATTCATTGGCTCCAAGTTGTGCATGAGGATGTCAGATCAATATCTTTTGGTATTCTTTAGAGGGGATTGCTCATGATTGGTACCGGTCCCTTCCTATTTCTAGTATCAGCTCTTTGGCATATTTTCATGCTGCCTTTCATTTGTTTTGCAAAGGAAGATTTTTAGCTAATCTTTTATATTCAGAATGTTGTCATGAATTCAATTTATTGAATAAAGAACTAAACATTCATGAAGAGTATGCTGCAATAGGGGACACCTCTTATTGTGACCAAGATATTAATGAAATTTAGGATGATAACCATAGTACAGATGTTTTTGACATTGTATCAAATGCATCTACTAACTTAAGTTGTCATGAAGATGAGATTGTCCCCTTTGGCAACCCCAAAGATAATGAAAAGATTTTTATATTATCATGTGACAGATTTGAATATGCAGTAGATAGTAAGGGAAGCCCTCAGTTTTCTGATTTGCAAACAAAGGAAGAGTGCAACAAACATGAGGAGGAAGATGATGATCTGAAAATTCCAGATCAGCAATTCATCATGCATTCTTATCAGTCAGAGGTTGAGCAATCTACAATTAACATGGATATCGCTGAAAGCAACCAGCAGCAGCATTTCATTTAGTTGGAATAGTAGCATGGAGAGGTATTTCTTTGTGACATTTATGACCCTATTGCTGATTATTTGGAATCCATAAGCAGCCTAAATGTCAAAATATTTTTGTCAGATGATAGCTAGTTCTATCACCTTTTCAAACTTCATTGTTGCATGCAATGGTTTAATTTATTTTTGGGGTCAAGATCAAGGATAAGTTCAGCAGATCAGTTTCTGACATGGATTCATTTGAAGCATGATGTCACTTGATAAGAAGCCTCTACTGATTATAATTAGGAGTAGGAAATATAATAAGTTCTTTATATGATCAAGTATACTTTTCCAGTTATTGGTTGTTGAATAAGCAGGACAGGCTACAGGCATGCTAAAGGTTTGCAAGGGATGAGTTGTAAAGGAAACTCTTGCAAGGTGTTCAGAAGAGGATTGTACTACTGACTCCATGCTCAATGGAACACTAGACTAGGTTCTGTATTTTTTTGTCCAGGAAAGGCATCAGATCTATGGTTCTTGGAACCACACACGGGGACTTCACTTAGTGAACTTGTCACATAGCACGTGTAATCATGGGATATTAAAGAATACCCTTAATTTCCAGAGATATTGACCCAAATTATTTTTGTTAAAACCCCCTCCCAATACTTAAAACCTCCTCCCCACCCATTTTTATACCTCAATCCTTATAAACCACCCTACCCACCCCCACCTTAAACCCCTCATCCCCCCAATACCTGCAATATATTGGTTCAATTTTTTATCATTTTAAAAACCACAATATGAACTAACGTGATACGATATTGGTCAACAAGTGAAGCCCCCGTGGAACCACACAAGGAGGATTCCATCCCCAAGTAGGAGCTAGATGTTATCTCCTCAAATAAATTAGTCAAGTTTGTTTATTTTAGGTGATAGAAAGTCATTTAAAAATACATTTCTAAATTTTTTAAGGCTCATTTTTTAGAGCTTTAGGTATGTAATAAAGTTAGAAAAACATTTGATTTGGTTTTTCCTTCAAAAAATTCAAAACTCAGGTTTCAGTGGCTTAGGTGGACATTTCAACTAATCATTAGCCACTGAAAGCAAGGCTTTCGGTAGCTAAAGCACAAAATTCAGGGCTATTTTAGCCCCCAAAAGCGCAGAAGCTTGGAAACGGTCAACATGTCTTAGTTAAACTCAATTTTCTCAACCATGGAAAGGTAGTTTTACATGCCCAAATAGTATATTGACAACTAGACATCCTAATATTTCCAATGATTCTTTCATATATGCATTTATATCTAGGGAAGGTAGTCAAAATTCCCCTGTAATATGAGGCAGTGGTTTTTAGGAACATGGTGTTTTCAAATGATGATACTGGGCAACTGGAGGATCATTTTGAGAAATGGTTGAAGTATTGTGTGCCTGACATGTCAAAGAAAAATAACCTCTCTTAGTTTTCCTACAGGTGTCTCATATTGGGAGAATCGAATCCATCTCCAAGCCTTAAATTTTAGATCTCAGAATTTCCCTGTTTGACACATGTTTTTGAAATACAGATGTCAGGAAAATGAAAACGAATCTCAAAGAAATGAGAGATATTTTTCTCATAATAAACCAAAGAATAATAACCTCTCTCAGTTTTCCTACAGGTTTCATATATTTGGAGAACCAAATCCATCTCTAAGCCCCAGTTTAGACCAAAATTTCAGGGCACTCCAAGCCACCGAAATTGACGTTTTTACTATGAAAAGTCATCATTTTCAAATGATTATTATGAGATACTGGAAAAAAAAAATTTAAAATGTTGGAGGTATTTTTTCCTAACATGTCAGAGAACAATAACCTCTCTAAGGTTTCCTGCAGGTGTTGCATATTAGGAGAATCAAGTCCATTTCTAAGCCCTAATTTTTGGATCTCAGAATTTTCCTGTTTGACACATGTTTTTGAAATATAGATATCAGAAAAATGAAAACGAATATCAAAGAAATGAGAGACTTTTTTATCATAACAAACCAATATACAAAAACCTCTCTCATTTTTCCAAAATATGTTTTTATTTGAGAGATATAGGTCAATATCAAAGCAGGATATTTCCAAAAGTTTCTACATTTTTCAACCACCTCACAAATTCGGATTTGAGATAGGAAAAGAGGTGATTAGATCCATCTTTTGAGGATCTTGAAACTAATTTGTAAAACTTACTTAAGCTCATTGAAGAATTATTGTAAAGGGTTCAACTTCGGATACTCTTAAACACTTTTTGTATTCAAGCTTCTCATGTTCTTATCAATTAATACAAGTTCTTTTGCCATTACATGTTCAGATTTCATCTTCTTTATGTTCTATAATTGTGCTTGGATGTTTAATTCATGTTTATTATATTTACCTAATACAAGATAGCTGTCATCTTATCTCTCTGTGGATAATTGGAATTGCAAGTATCTTTCCTTGTTATGATAAGCCATTCATATGTAAGTGCCTTATGTGTGAATCTGCCAGCATAGTGAGAATTCTTCATTTATTCACCTTTATTACAAACCCTCTGACATTTATAGTTAGAATCCTTGTCTATTTGGTTTATTTTATGCATGTCTTGAGTGGGTGAGGTATTATTTGTCATTTGACTTGATCCACTGAGTAAACCATTGAAAAAAATATTGAAGTTACCAGGCATCTTCGAGCTACAACCTAGAAGAGTTTCCTGGAGAGCTAACAACATCAATGATATGATAGTGATAATAACAGTCCCAAACTTGCAAAATATTTTTTCTTTTAATTTATGATTTTGAGGGATGTTACATTTTTCTCTATTTTAGAGAATATTCACAAATTTTATGGGCTTACTCCTTAGACTTTCTCATTGATCCTTAAAATGATATTCAAAAATCATATGCTTGTCTTGTGCAATATCAAAGGATGGATGATTTGTAGGGTAAGTGTTTGTCATATTTTCCCTAACTATATATTTGAAAATTGTATCCATTATTGATGCTAAATTTTACTTATATACGAATTAGTTGATTAGTCAGCCCTAGTAAACCTTGCCTATGCTTCATTTCCTTTCTGGTCTAGAGAGTTGACATGGCTATGAGTTCTCTTCTCCTCCTATTTCAAACCTAATTTTTTAAGGTATCCTAATTGAGAATACCATTCTTAGTACAGTTTCTTCTAAGTTTCTATTATAGGTAGCATATTGAGCAGATAATGGTTATTTTCACATATTCAATTCTCGAGTATACAACTAAGACCCAATTCATTAATTACCAATTTAATTATCTAACCCACCAGCTTGGTGCATCTCCATGTAAATGTTTTCGACATAAGTTTTTTCTAGGTCCCTCATTTTTTCACCAATGTAAAACATACATCCTAGCTTATTACCAATTAAGGTAAGAGAACATTTCATCCATTTTTTAAGGAATTGAATGAATTTTAAGATAGTGTGGTAGAATATTTTTTTCTCTCATGACCATGTTAGAAGAATAGGATCTCAGAGAAATAACAATAAACAATAAACACGATGCAAATATTAAAACAAATTACAACAGAGACACATATCTTAGACGACAAGATTAACTACTAACATTAAATTTAATTACTGAAAGAAAACTACCTCTGTATATGGTATTGTGATGTCCTCTATAGCTGCCATGGCTCCACCTAGGTTGAAGGAACCAGCGTCCTCCCACCCGTGTGTTGGAGACTCGGCACTGAATAGATGTACATTAAAAAAAATCAAGTCATCAACATCTGATTCTAAGTTAAATTTATTAGAAATTATGAAATTAAATATAACAATAACTAGCCTGGTGTAGGTATCTCTCTATGCCATGCTCATGTGTGGGAACCTGGCACAGATGCCCACAATGAGAACAATGATGTGGCACTTGTACCATTGAGCTGGATGGATCCACCTGGATACCACTTGTATCTGCTCTCCCTTGCCCACCACCAGTAGACTGTGCAGAAGTGTGTCTCTCGGGGGGGTCCTGCTCTCTCTACGAGGACATAGCCACAAATGTGATATGCCTGAGAATGTGTCATGTGGCATGTCTGATAGACTCCTGGATCTCATCTAGCCTGCTACCTAACCCAGGGGGTTGAGGAGGCGGGTTTGGCTCTCTCCTAGGTGCAAGAGGTCCTCTGAGTGGGTTCCGGTGGGCATGGGGTCGATCTTGGGCTGAGCCAAAATTGATGCCCTGGAACTTAGTGATGTCAAGTATTTCACATGGAACCCTAACACAAACTCAACCCATAATTTCCTGAGAAAATATTGTGGGACCTCGACATTGTTGTATGGAGGCTTGTCGAAAACCATGAACCATCTCTTCCTCTATTTTTCTCTCCATGGCTAGTAATTGCACCAGTACATGCAAAATCACCTCTTCCTCACACCTGAAGGCTTTCCTGTTCTAGGATCTGTAAATTTGCTCCACAGTTGGGATTTTGTGATATTCAGGTTTTTTATATCCTCTTTGGATATACCAGTGCTATAATGCTCTC
Source organism: Pseudotsuga menziesii (assembly GCA_001517045.1). Classification (NCBI taxonomy): domain Eukaryota; kingdom Viridiplantae; phylum Streptophyta; class Pinopsida; order Pinales; family Pinaceae; genus Pseudotsuga; species Pseudotsuga menziesii. Next base: position 54,035 of record LPNX011197206.1, on the reverse strand, counting down.
TCATTCGAGCCCTATATTCACTCAAAATGGTTATCTAACTGTGGGAAATGTTGATAGACTCTATAATGTTTTGTATTGATGTGGGAAGGGAAACCTGAGAGGGTTCCCTTGTGTTCTTCAATTCATCACTCAAAATTCTTAATTGGTTTAAATCCCCATGCAATTCATCTTTGGGGTTTTCTTCTTCATTTAATTCATTGTTTTCTTCGTTTAATTCAGGGTTTGGTTCCTCTGCTTGGTTTGTTTCATTCCTTTCTTGGGATGGTTCATCGGTATTTGTTATTGTGGTTAAGTAATTTGTACCTGAATTATCAAATTTTTCCAATTTCAATTGATTTTCAATTTTTTTTAATTTTGTATTTTATTTTAAAAACAATAAAAACAATCAAATAAACAAAAAAATTGCATTCCTACCCTATTTACCTTACTCCAACATCGTTTTAGGTGATTTTCACAAGTCCATTGGGCTCGTTGGGGGTCGATTTCATCTCCTTAGGGGTCATTGTCTCCTCCTTGCGTGCTCATGGGTGGCTATGAAACAAAACAAAATTCCCACTATTTTGTTTTTTTAAAACACAGGGATGCACGCATGTCCCTTTTTGCAATCGTTCCCAACACATGCGCACATCTACATTCGTGGGCGCGCATAGGAGTGCAAGCGCATCTACATGCACATGCGTGCTCCTATTTCCCACACTGGAAATATGGCATGGAGGTTTTCCACTGCCGAAGTAGGAGCATGTGCACGCATCTAGGAGGTGAGTGGACGTTGTCTATTAGGTCCGCTCGCACTCTCCCATTGCATT
>LPNX011197206.1:0-48629 GCA_001517045.1 Pseudotsuga menziesii | reverse complement strand
ACTCTTACTAAACCCCTAACACCCACACACACACACACACACATCCATAGGTATCCCCCTACCTCTAACCCCCCTCTTCTTCCCTTAAAATATAACCCCACCCAATCCCTCTAATCCACTAGCAACCCCCTTGTCCCTACATATTCTCCTAACCCCCCAAACTGCCTATTATATCCCCTCTACAACACCTAAAGACTCCCACATTAATCTAACACCCCCCCGCAAACCCCTAATAGGGCCCATGTTAGTAACCTCTTCTAACATCCATATGTCTTCCCCTACCACTAACACCCCCCTATTATCTCTCTCTCTCCTCTCTATGTCTTTCCCCTCTTCTCATCCAACTACACCTAACCTGAACCCCCCCTCCTCTCCCTCTCTTTCTCTCACACATACATCCCTTAGATTTTTAAAACAATAGTTAGGGGGAAGAGGGGGGGTGTTAGGGGGTTAAGACTTAGGAATTGCTTGTTAATTCCCCCTAAACATTGAATGATCCCTTAGCCATGGAACCACCTTCTTAAATGCTGCTAAATGTTATTCGGACATAACACATACGTGTTAGAGTTGAAAAAAACATGCACACGTTTTTGTTGATAATATTGTGGGCACATTATTTCTCTGTATAAACAGAAACAGTCCTTGTCTGAGAAACACTCTAACATATTTCAAGCATTTTTCACAATCTACATGTAGTTTCAAGTTGTAGATAGTGCGTTCATTCTCTTCATCACCAGAATAACACAAAAAATGTTGATTGCATTAACCATCTCCATCACAAGTTTCTAAGGATTGATTAGAGCATCAAATACATTGGACAAGGGTCAATCATTCAATATAAAAACAATATAAACCACCTCCAATTATTCACCAATCATTTTCTTTCACTTGAGGAGATGGCAAAGGAAACATTTAATTGGTCATTATGGTGGAGTATCTTGAAACAATTGAGCAAGAAAGAAACCAACCTTGGATAATCTCCCATTGAGGAGCACCATAGAGCATCTACAACATTGTTTTTCTTGCAATTGAGGAGCTAGAAAAGGAAATGTTTCATTGGTCATTGTGGTGGAGTATGTAGACACAATTGAGCAAGAAAGAAACCAAGCTTGGGGAATCTCCCATTGAGGAGCACCATAGAGCATCTCCACCATTGTTTTTCTTGCAATCGAGGAGCTAGAAAAGGAAACATTTCATTGATCATTGGGGTGTAGTATCTAGACACAATTGGGAAAGAAATAAACCAAGCTTGGGGAATCTCCCATTGAGGAGCACCATAGAGCATCTCCCACATTGTTTTTCTTTCTATTGAGGATCTAGAAAATGCAACATTTCATTGGTCATTGTGGTGGAGTATCTAGACACAATTGATAAAGAAAGAAACCAAGCTTGGGGAATATCCCATTGAGGATCACCATAGAGCATCTCCACCATTGTTTTTCTTGCAATTGAGGAGCTAGAAATGACAACATTTCATTGGTCATTGTGGTGGAGTATCTAGACACAATTGAGCAAGAAACAAACCAAGCTTGGGGAATCTCCCATTAAGAATCACCATAGAGCATCTCCACCATTGTTTTTCTTGCAATTGAGGAGCATCAAAGGCAATATTTCATTGTTCATTGTGGTGGAGTATCTAGACACAATTGAGAAAGAAAGAAACCACCCTTGATGAATCTCCCATTGAGGAGCCCCATATATCATTGATCAGTGTGGTGATAGGAAATCTGCACAATCGAGCAAGAAAATAGGCAAGGAAGACAATACCCAATGAAATCCTTGAATAAATTAGAGAAAAGAAAAGAAATGACATGACCATTCGAAGATGCTCTATGGACACTCAACCAATTCCGGTTATAGAGGATTCCACAATTCTTACTACCAATCCACAATAAGAAATACAAAAGCATTCGTTTGAGGGACCTTCAATTTCCATAGCATTTGAAGAATGAGCACTGCATGGCACTGATCAAGGAGTAAGACGTAGGTGCACATCAAGGCCACCTGAAACCTTTTCATATTTACTTGGATGTGGGTATATAAGTGATGAAGTTAGAGAGTTGTTGCATGGAAACCATATGCTCGAAGAAGATAATTTTTTCATACCACCTAGGAGGATTTCCAATTGCCACTATCTGGATGACAACAAGAGATAGAAGGACATGAAGCTCATGTTGAAATGCCAGACCGACCAGGTGATATGCTACAAGGTGCATTTCCAACCTCCCTACCTCCTTTAACAACTTCATGCTGAAGAACTCCAAAACATATACAAATCGATGAAAGTCTTATTGGTTCACTTGAAGGTACGTTGTCTAAGCGTAGTATTGCATAACAATCTAAACATATACTTGTCAACTATTTTGATTCTAAATGTGAGGGAGATAAATGTATATTATTTATATCGTTATTAAAATCTAGGTCTATGATTGTTGTTAGTAGAAACTTAAGGATAAATATGATAAACAGTTCTGAACCAAGTTCTCATATTGTCAAAAGTTTAGTAGATGCATTTAGTACAGTTGGAAAGAAATCTCATTCAAAGGATTGCAATGAGGCTCGTCATGTGTTGTCATAATCAATTGTGAACAAAAGCACTAGAGCCCTTCAACTTCTTAAGCCTACATCCAAACATGTGCATTTGGATATCAAAACTATGTTACATGTATTGTTCTAGAAGAGAACAACTTGATTCTGGTCAAACAGATGTTTGGGCCTTCATTGGCAGGTTTCCACACTCTGATATGAAGCTCATTGATGCGGTAAAGGGACTGGTGCAAGATTTTTGGCATGAAAATAGTAGACCTTATTCCAAGCAAAAAGATTTAATAAAATTGAGAAGGGGTTCAAGGGATCGTGAGCCCCACATTAATAATTTTATTGGCATGACACAAATAGAATTATATGAGATATTTATGCATGAACATAATGAACTTAACTTGGGCCACATATCCTTCGAGAAATGCAAACCATGGTATGTTAAAATAAACACAAATCCTAACACATCTTGTTGTCGATATCACATTGAGTAGGGTTATTATTATGAAACATATATACATATATTGTGTTTATTGCATAACACTCTTGTGCAAGAATGCTCAGCTACATTTCCACCAACATCATCTAGAGACTTTATTCATAGCATTTTGTGTAGAAGGATAAAGGGTTGCACATTTTATCAAAGGCCTTGCGTACATGGGACATGCCCAGGGTGTGGTGGAATGGAAATTTTGGACAAATGCATACATGTGACCGATGAGCTTGAACTTGGGAGACATGAGGTGAAATTGCAGTCATTCAAATATGTCACATATGATATCGGTGGAGGGAATGAAAGAAAAAAATACAATTGGTTTCCTCTCAGGTTAGTAAAGAGTTCCTGAATAGTATTTTTTTTCTTCATATTGTTATTTCATATATGCAACAATCTATTGATCTGTACATCTTTATTTTTGATCTACCAGGTATGGGTTTGCAACTTCATGGAGGAATTCTTTGAAAATACACAATAGTATGTAAATCATGTGTAGGTGGCTTGTTGGAAAGACGAGCAGTTTAGAATGTGCAGGGATACATTTCCTATTGGAACTATCTTAGCAGTGGTCGCTTTTGCAGAAAACTACACTCTTCAACCGCAAAATGAGATTCAAAGTCAATATTATCACTTAGACCATGTCAGCATCATGGTGCATATCACCTATAGACATGGGGCAGATAGTACTGAACAAAAAAGGGTTATATTGAAGGAGTGACACTTTTACAGAAGTGATGACAAGTGTCATGACTTGGGTTTTATACAAAAAAACTTTCAATTGTTCTACAATCACTTGAAGGACACCAATACACAGATGGAACAACATTAGATTTGGTCTGATGGTTGTACGGCAGAATTCAAAAATGCTCATGTCTTTCAATGGTTGTGTATTCTCCACAAAAGGCACAAGCTGCCACATATTTGGAACTATTTTTAGACCGGACATGGAAAAGGGGGGCATGATGGAGCAAGTTCATGCATCAAGACTGCATTACGTAGGAAATAAATGAATTTCATAACTATTTCTCTCATCCGATATGCAAAGACCATTGTTTAATGGTGTTCTTCAATAATGGGGCAGTGATCCAGAAGGTAAGAAGACAATAATCTCAAAAAGCACATGTACATAGATATTTTGGGAGGTGGTCGATGTATATCTGTCACACCTATATGAGTGCAAGACCATCCAAGGAACTCTTGCATTCCATTCAATTAGAATTTCAAACAATGATGAAGTTGAAATGTGGACAAGGAAACTCTCTTATTTTTTATCCATGTAATAGTGGTGAATGGGACAATTGTGAATCCACAAATTGGGTTGACAGTTGGGATTGTGTATCACTCCCCATTGGTTGACAAATAAATGCAGAATTATCCCAATTGGAGGAGGATCAGTCAAGTATTTCACCTAACTATGACCACATATCAGATTTCGTACAACCAGGTTCGACTAATATGTTGATAACTTTGAAATGTTTGATGACTAGTTGTGTTTATTTAGCTAACTCCTAGGTTTGCATCTTATTTTACGCAGGGCACATATACGCAGTGGTTTCCCCGAGAGGAAATGAATGGACACACTGACTACTGGATGGAAGATTGCTTGGATTGGAATTAGACCCTCATTGTCTCATTAAGATACTCCAAGGGAATTTATTTTCCAATTGGGTCGATGGTTATCAAAGGAGAATATTTGACACAGGTTTCCCATGCACAAAAGAAAAAAGGTTATATATTTGAATATTATAGACCAAGTCAAATTGTATACCATTATACAAAGTTAGCTATTGGAACAAAACTCTAGTTGCAAACAATGTCAAGAAAGAACTCATCAAAGTCATGATACTGCTTTCCTTACTCCAAGCACGAGAGGCTAAAGGATGTCTTTGGTATTAGAGGTGGTCTCGATGGTCTAGTCAAATGACCACGGGTAGGTAGTCAAATATGTGGTATGCATGGTATTTATGTATTATGTTATAATTATGTGATGTACATGTACATGTCATGATTTTGGTTTCATGGTCTCATTGCTTATTTACAGCTTGATAGATTGATAAATTGCATAGACTTGTATAACTTGATCAATTGCACAAGATTCATCATAGATTTGTTGCATTATATTCATACTTACATGACTCATTCCATATATCCCTGGACCATTATCTATCCCAATCCATTTGTGTCTAAACCATTATCTAACAAATATGCACCAAAATCCAAGAAACCCTTATTTGTATTCTGAACCCTGGAACCCTAGTTTGCATCCCCCTCCTCTGGGATATGTCTCTTGCATCTACCTTGAATCTCAAAGTTGGTCCTCTAAGGACATTAGTCAACACCCCAATTTTTCATGGAACTTCTTAATTCAAGTGTTAAAATAAGGTATAAATATCTTCCCATGCTTAATAACCCTGACCAATTCTATCCTAGAAATCCTAGCTTACAAACCCTATAACCAATCCGAGTAATCCTAGTATGTGCCGTAAACCCCACTTTGAATTCTAAACCCTATTAACCCTAGTTTGTAGCCTAGAGACTAGTTTTTGTTCAAAATACTAGAAACCATAGTTTGTAGCCACTAACTATCATCTATAGATCACTAGTACCATTTATTCGATGTCACCATTGACCAATATCTCGTATCAAACATTCAAACCTTTACATCTTTTCCCTATGTTCAATTTGGCATGTGTCCCTAAATGGATATTGGGACCTACATGCAAACATACATAAAACAAAATTTTTGGCTTGGATCGATGAACCTTCGACTCCATTGGATTCAGGACATCAGGATAGTGCTAAAGGTGGACCTCTCCTCTGGCACCATGGTCAATCGATCCTCTTTTGGGTCAATTTTGGAAACTAGGGTTTTTCTCAGAAAGGGAATGTGAAATTTTTACACATAGGGGTCAACTTTGAAAATTCCTCGACTGAGGACTTGTGGGTAGATTTCCCACATGGAAACTTACACTTGCATGACCCACCGGAACCCAGTTTTGATGCACGGTTGGAATTCTATGCCCCATGTAGGGATTGAACAAGTGTCCCTAAAATCCTGTAAGAGGTGAGCTTCAATGTTCCATAGAATGGTGATTGTGGCTTGAATTGATGAACTTTTGACTCTGTTGGATTCAATAAATCAATATAGTGCTATAGGTGTCCCTCTCCTCTTTCTCTATGGTCAATGGATCCTCTTTTAGGTCAATTTTGAAAACTAGGGTTTTTCTTAGTAAGGGAATGTGAAATTTTTGCACATAGGGGTCAACTTTGAAAATTCCTCGACTGAGAATTTGTGTCTAGTGTTACCACATGGAAAATGCCTAAAAACATTTTCCTAACCCCTTAGAACCCAATTTTGATGCATTGTTGGAATTCTATGCCTCGGGTAGGGATTCAACAGGTGTCCCTGGAATCTTGTAGGAGGTGAGCTTCAACGTGCCATAGAATGATGATCGTGGCTTGGATCGATGAAACATTGACTTTGTTGGATTCAAGACATCGGAATAGAGTTATAGGTGTCCCTCTCCTCTGGCTCCATGGTCAATGGATCCTCTTTTAGGTGAATTTTGGAAACTAGGGTTTTTCTCAATAAGGGAATGTGAAATATTTGCACATAGCGGTCAACTTTGAAAATTACTCGACCGAGAACTTGTGGCTAGAATTCCAACATGGAACCTACCCAAACACACTTGCATGACCCCCCATAACCTATTTTTGATGCACAGTTGGAATTCTATGCCTCGGGTATTGATTCAACAGGTGTCCCTAAAAGCCTGTAGGAGGTGAGCTTCAACATGCCATAGATTTATCACTGTGGTTCCTATCAACAAACCATCAAATCCATTGGATTCATGACATCGAGATAGTGATAGCAGTGGCCCTCTCCTTTGGATCCATGGACAAGGGATCCTCTTTTAGGTCAATTTTGGAAACTATGGTTTTGATCAGTAAGGGAATGTGAAATTTTTGCACATAGGGGTCAACTTTGCAAATTCCTTGACTGAGAACTTGTCGCTTGAATTCCCACATGGAATCTTCATCAACACACTTGCATGACCCCCCAGAACCCATTTTTGATGCATGGTTGGAATTCTACGCCCTGGGTAGGGATTCAAGAGGTGTCCCTGAAATCCTGTAGGAGGTGAGCTTCAATGTTCCATAGAATTATGATTGTGGATCAAATCGACGAAACATCCTCTACGTTGGATTTAGGACATCAGGATAGTGCTAGGGTTTGCACTCTCCTCTGGCTCCATGGACAAGGGATCATGTTTAGGTCAATTTTGGAAACTAAGGTTTTGATTAGTAAGGGAATGTGAAAAATTTTCACATAGGGATCAACTTTTCAAATTCCTTGATTGAGAACTTGTGGCTAGAATTCCCACATGGAACCTTCCTAAAAACACTTGCATGACCCCCCAGAACCAATTTTCGATGCACAATTGGAATTCTATGCCTCGGGTAGGAATTCAACAGGTGTCCCTGAAATCCTCTATGAGGTGAGCTTCAATGTGCCATAGAATGATGACCATGGATCGGATATCTATGTTTGTCTAAGAGTTACACATTGGAAGCACAGAAGAAGGATAGCTTATTAGTACATTTTGTTCCTAGTATTCCTCTTATAATCAAATTGTTTTACCATACTACTTGGTAAATTTTTACACTAGAGCATACAATAAATATAATAGAGAAATTTATAAAATAATGATATGGAAATAATAGGGCCAATAAAGTACACTGGATTTTTATCACATTCATTATTAGTCACATTCCTCATAGAAAGGTATTAGTCATGCAAAGGGTCAAGCTAGAGCACCAGGTTGTTGCTCATACTCTTTTTCCATACAATACCTGGATATAAGAACTATGTGTTCAAGTCCAAGTCAATCAAATACAAACTTTTGGACTCAAGTTTATCACTTTAATTTTAGAAATAGGTATACCAATAACAATGAGTAATACTGCAACTAATTAACAACTCGAGAATGGTCCTTTAAAGTATTAAAGTCATTTGTAATTATTTTTGGGATATACTGTTAAAGTTAGGGTTAGTTCATATTTGACATAGGTAAATAAATATACTTCAATGCATAAACATAAATATAAAACAATATTCAAAACAGTACTTCTCCAATCAATTTAAACTATAATAAAATCATACATAATTTTCATCTCTTTCTACTTTAACACTCCATTGGTCACTGCGTTAAAGTTGGTCCTCGAGGTGATTCATCAAATTCCATGTATAGGAACAAAATGATAAAATATTGTATGGGAGATATCAGCAGTAAAGAATCATAACCATTATTTTGAATCATCCTTATACTCATATACTTTTAGGTTTGATCTTGTCACCAAAGGGTACCATCCTCCCTAAGAATGGGTCTCGTAGCTGCACTAACTTTAACATATATAACTATTCATACACGTGGTTTATTATATGGTGTATGTCATGCATGACCTTTGTGTGTTTTCCTGTAGATGATATATGTGTATCCCATATATTTGTTGGATGAAATTCATCATGCCAAACACCAATTTCATTTGTGTGGGCCACACAGGTGCATCACTTAGGTATGTCAACTTCGTGCATCCTTTAAATGTTTGTTAGGTTGTTATGTGGGTAAGGTGATTTTGTATTCCACTTAGTTGGGTCAGTTTCTTAGGTGTGTTAGGTATGTTGCATTGTTGTGGATATAATTTAAATTGTTAATTTAACATTGTATATATTTAAATGTACATTGTTGTCATTACGTAATGTTGTAATTGTGCATTGTTCTCAAATTTATAACTGATATCTTCATGCAAATGTAAAATCTATCAAAAATTAGGAACATTACACACAAAAACACGCTTGGCCACACATGTATGATCACACATAAGACTTCCCTATGAAGGTATCAAGAGCCAATATGAAATATTTTTTATATCATGAAAGTTATAATACAAAAATAGAAGGCCCTTAGATGGCATGTCAATGTACATGTATCAAAAACATCATGGATGTACATGCAAACAAAAGTACATCTGTCCCAGACTGTGCCCCTAAACTCTAAATTTATCTTGTACAAAAAAGTATTTGTCCTAGACTAACACATTAAAACTCTAACTTCAACTTGTTTTTCCTGACTGTTATGCTTGTTTCCCCTGTCCACGACCACTTTGCATCTCTGGTGACTGCAAATCCAGGATCATATTTCTTGAGCAGGTAACTCAACTAATACTATCGAGCACTAACAAATATTGAAAATTTAAAATATGACTCAATTGTGCATAAAACAAACAATCACTAAATCCATCTAGGGTATCGATGCCTTTGGTGTCCTCCTCCTTGCAGAGATTCTCTCTGCAATGCTTATCTACGAATAAAAAAAACTATGTCAATTATATCAACATGTACATGCATGAGAAAGTACTAACCAATTATGTAGATAATGAACATCTCACCAAAAAATTTCTTCTAGGGAATGGCACTGGGTTTATTCAGTAGCAGCGAAGTCGTAGGTTGAAAATCAACCTCGGTCTCGTGCACTAATGGACCAGGGTGTGGCTACTTTCACCAAATGTTAAAATAGTTAGACATCGTGCATGCACAGACACAATACAAATGAACTGTACAAGTACAAATATTCAAGTAGATACCTCTATGTGACTTATCCACATTGTAGATGTCGCATTGACTGCAGCATCAACAACCTCGCTAAGGTCTGGCATAGAGGACTCTCCATCTTGACGTTGTAAACATGCGAAAATAAAATTAATAAAAACTACTTGTGAAGTGACAGTGAAAGCTAACCAACAAATGCCATTGGAGGCTATGAGTACATTACCATGGAATCAGTAGGTTCATCTTCATGGACACCCGCTCTTTTTATGGAAGAGGATCATCTGTTGTATACAACACGCTTATCTACATTTGAACAATGGGGAGAGCCAAACCAAAGAGGTGGTGCATGGATTTGCGTTGATGTTTGCAGTCATAAAGTGTTACCATAGTTAGACATGGGCATGAATGGATGGAATAATATGTACTGAAAAAAATAACATGTTATAATATACTTACCTCTTCCTGCGACATATCTTCCCCATGGGAGGGATCCCTACTAGCAATCTCTCGCCCCTATGCAGAGCCAGATAGTACCTGCCAAGTTTAAAAATTATAAATTTAGCAATCTATAAAGGAGTGTAGAGTAATAAATAAATAATTTGAACAATATTCAGTCATTAACCATGTACTTACATTCCTAAGTTAATCATAGAATCCACCTAGGGAGAATCCACTAAGATCAATGTCTCCCACATCTTGTTCAAAATGTGGTTCCTGCAACTTCAAAAATTGTAAATATTAGACCATTTAACAAATTAATGAACTAACATGTATTAACGCATTGATACGTATTAACAAAATGACATGTGTTGAAATATTACCTCAGTGTTGGTTGTTGCCGCCTCGAATACGACAGCACTCAGTACACTACCACCCCCCTCAGAGACATAAATCTCCTGCAAGATTAAAAATTGCATATATTAAGAATCTTTTAATATGTGTACAATATGGAAAAATTAAATTGAACAACAATAGATTTTTTACAATGTCCTTACCTGACCACCAGTCATCGTAGAGGTACCATGTGTTGGTCCATGATCATAACAGGCCTGACCACACATGTGGCTCAATATGGGGCTCATGGGTTGTGGGTCTATCCCCAGCAATAAATGGTCCTCTACCACTGAAAGTTGATGGTTGTACCCCACCAGAGGAAGAGGGCCCTGCTTGGTCAATAGTTGTGGTGTGGCAGGAAATTATCCCAGCTAGCGTAAGAAATTCCTCATGTGTCTAGGTAATCATATCATGTGGAGGAGGGATGCTTGGCCTCAGTAGCTAGACACAGGGTGGAGATATCTATCGATCATCATCTCTATGCCTAGAATTGGGATGGTTTTGTAGCATCCCCCTACTAGCGCCCTAGAACCCCAACATGTCAAAATAGTTTACATGTTTTCCCATCACAAACTCTGCATAAAATTTTTGGAGGAAGTACATCGGTACTTCCCTATTGTTGTTCAGGAGAATATAAAAAACAATGTAACATATGTCCATCCAATGGTCTCTAAATATCTGACAAATGCACCACTCAATGGAAATATGTGGTCTACTACTCTCTGGAATGTCATCTGTCCTAGGCACTCTAAATTGTGAATATATATGCTCTTTGATTATTTTGAGCTTCTTAATCTCATTGCAACTCAATCCATCATCATATTCTTATCGTTTTGTCTCTTTGAATGATGCTATGCAATATAAAGCATCTTTAGATATGCTAATAGTATCCACTATGGTCAGTAGTGATTCTAACAAGGAGCGGCATAGTTCATCTCTACCCCTCCAACTAGAACCAATATCTCTCAAATGACCGATAACTCTCAAAATCTATGCATTGTGGTCATAGTAGCCACTGCAATCATAAATACAAATAAAATATCATTAAAAAAATAAACACATGTTATAATGACATCTCTAAGCAATGAAAAGTGTAAAACTAATGTACGACAAATAACAACACAAACTATTTATAATTTAAATTTTAAAATTGATCTTGAATTTTACACTAAAGAATAAACATTTAACATTTTTTCATCTTAAATTTATGTCATAAATTTTTATTAATTCTAATTTCCAGATGCATACATTAAATTTCCTATGTGCATATGTTGATTGGGAAGCTCCTCTACCTTATTTTAAGGCTTGGATGATGAAGTTTCATCGAAACTATGAGGTGTTTACTAATGCCCTTGGAGGACAAACTCTCGGATTGTGGGTAGAGGCAAGGGCTAGAGCCTAGAGGAGGTGGCAGAAGGTGATATTGATGAATAAAATCCCAATATAAGCAAGGATTTTAATATATATGTAATTATTTGTTGTAGAGTGAATTTGTTTGGACTCCATAGGCCATTTAGCATCTTTGTTTATATGTAATTTGGGGCATATGTTGATTTGGAAGCTCCTCTACCTTATTTTAAGGCTTGGATTATGAAGTTTCATCAAAACTGTGAGGTGTTGACTAATGCCCTTGGAGGACCAACTCCCAGATTGTGGGTAGAGGCAAGGGCTAGAGCCTAGAGGAAGTGGCAGAAGGTGTTGTTGATGAATAAAATATCAATATAGGAAAGGATTTTGATAGATATGTAATTATTTTTTGTAGCGTGAATTGTTTTGGAATCCATAGGACATTTATCATCTTTGTTTATATGTAATTTGGGGCATATGTTGATTGGGAAGCTCTTCTACCTTATTTTAAGGCTTGGATTATGAAGTTTCATCGAAACTGTGAGGTGTTGACTAATTCCCTTGGAGGACCAACTCCCAGGTTGCGAGTAGAGGCAAGGGCTAGAGCCTATAGGAGGTGGCAAAAGGTGCTATTGATGACTAAATCCCAATATATGCAAGGATTTTGATAGATATGTAATTATTTGTTGTAGAGTGATTTTTTTGGACTCCATATGCCATTTAGAATCTTTGTTTATATGTTATTTGGGGAATGTATGGATTCCAATTGATGTTATTTTAGTTGTATGCACTCTTTCTATATACCCATGAGAGACTTTGCATATTTGTGTATAGTGGCTTTTAGGGCTGCAAGGTTTCCACTGGATTCTATCATGTATGAGAGTATGTGATTGGCATGTAATCAAACACATCAACCTCCCTATGTATCTTGATGTTGGTAGATCCTATTGTTGAACTCTGTTGTCTTGACCTTAACCAAAATGTACCCTTCACTCAAGGAAAAATATTTGTTAAGCATGTGAAGCTTCTATACCTTATTTTAACACTTGGATTAGGAAGTTTCATCAAAACTATAAGGTGTTGATTAATGTTCTTGGAGGACCAACTTCGATATTTCAGGTAGAGGCAAGGGATTTACCATGTTTGTTTATGTATTTTAGGGAAGATACAATTTCTACTTGAATTTTTTTTTAGTTGTATGCAACCTTGCAATATACTTGAGAAACTTTAAATATTTGTAAATTTTGGTTTGGATTCACAAGGATGCTTGTGAATATACATATGCAAATTTTGAAATTGATTTGGTTTTTATGACTAAATTGAGGTTTTGGTTTCCATTGGGCATGTAAATTTCTTTATGGGCATAGATATTAAAAAATGCTTGGTTTCAATTCATATTAGGGCATATAAATTATTGAAAATAGGGAAACTAGCATGGCAGGATTTGGTGTAAATACCTCACAATGAAGTGAAACTCATCACAAAACTAAAAAATCCTTTGGCCAAAAGAAGTATCAAAGAATCTTTTTTTTTTCATTTTTCTTTTTATTTCTTATTGTTTAAGGTTTTTACATCAATTACAATGTTTGTTCCTTATCGATTGGTATCAAAGCATTCACTCATAGAATCTCACTCTATAATGCTCTTCCATATTCTTTTTAATATTTGTCCCCCCACCCAACTTTTATCTCTCAATACATTGATCCACTTAGGCACATTGATAATTTTGATAGATGCAATGTAAAAATACCAATCCAAAACTTGATCTGCCAATTTAAATTATATACACTTAATACCCTAGTCTTTCTAATGTTTTTTCCTCCCACCCAACCACCCAACCACTTTCTTTTAGTGCAATGATCCACTCGAGCACATTGATAGCTTTGATATAGCCAATGTACCCATACTTCTGCAGCAAATGGATCGATCTTGTTAGACAAAATTAATTACGAGTTGATGACCATCAAATCTCAGCTGACTCAGTCAGAGTCTGTAGATGTATAGAATCTATCAGCAATATGGTACACACTTCCTTGTATTTATTCAAACGTGTTTTTGAACTACAAGTCAAGATGTTTTTTGGATTTATAGTCATGTATTAATTAATAGTATTTAATGTTAATCATAGCTTCCAAGAGAAGATGAAATTAAGTTTGTGTATAAGTAGTTGAAGAAGAATGAAAAACAGAGTCTCCGAGAGAAGAACAGAGTAAGTGAGAAAGGAGAAGAAGAAAAAGTCTGAGAAGTGGTTGAGAGCACAAACTCATGGTTTTGGAATGTATTGAGATATCAAGCTCTATAAATGGTAAAAAATCCAAGTAAATTTCAAAGTTTATGTATGTGGTCGTAGTTTCCTATTTTTTCAGGTAATATATAATCCTATAGTTTTTATGTGTTTATTCTCAAGAATATTTATGTCGCACATCTTCTCCATAATTACTTGTGTGAATGGTTTTAACATTTATAGTCGGTAAAATAAATCAAGAATCATTCATATTTCACTGTGTAAAATTCTAGTTTTAACCATCGAGTAATTTCAAAACAAATCTCATTTTAATATTTTGGTATAGTCAATTTGTCATAGTATAGTCAAGTCGAAGATTCACGTCAATTTCTCAGAGTAGAGTCCGTCGAAGTTAGTTTAACCGACCATAAGATAAAAAGGACTCTTTCACATCGAAGTGAATAATATACCTTATATACCAATATAACCTTTTTTTATATTATAAGTTTGTCAAAGTGAAAATTGGTCGGAGTTAAAAGTTTGTCGGAATCAAAATTGGTCGAAGTAGAAGTAGTCAAAGTTATTTTTTCGAGGTAAACCGGTTGATGTAAGTTTTGTTAAATTCAATAAAATTTGTCAAGATAATTTGGTCTAAGAAAACCTATCGAATTCAATCCAGTCAGTGTAAAAATTCATCGAGGTAAAACTTGTCAAAGTAAACCAGTTGAAGTAAGAATCCATTGGATTCAACTCAATTGAAATAAATTATGTCGAAGTTTACCTAGTCGAAGCAAAACAATCAGAGTAAAAAGTGTTAAAGTAGACTAGCCAAGTTAATCCATCGAAGTTAATTTGGTAGAAAAGAAAATTGTCTAAGTCGGATCAGACTTGTCGAAGTCAAAGTTTTAAAAAGAAAATAAAGATATAAATTTTAACTATATAGTTCTTACTATTGCAGTTTTTCCTGGATTTGGTATCATAGCAGGTTTAGGAAGAATAGAAACCTTGTTTTTAAAAAAAGGGGGGGGGAAGTAATTTTTTTTTTAAATCAAAATTAAAAATGGATTCCACTTTCAGTGCCCAAATGTCAAGTCTACAAACTCCATTCTTTTCAGAAAAGAATTATGAATATTGGTCTCTAACTATGAAGGATCTACTCAGAGGTCAAGATTTACTAAACCAACAGATCAAGAAACATATAATAATCTCGCACAAGTAGAGAAGGATGCTTTAAGGGAATAGAGGAAGAAAGATGGAAAGGCTATGGTCTACATACATCAAGCAATGCATGAAAGTATACTCCCAAGAGTAGGAGCAACAAATACCACTAAGGAAGCATGGGACATGCTCGAAACTTCTTATCAAGGTTTAGACAAGGTAAAGACTTCAAATTGCGGATTCTAAGAAGAGATTTTGAATCTTTGTCAATGAAAGATACAGATTCAGTTGAATCATTTTAAACTCAAGTCATTGGTCTGATAAATCAATTGAAATCTCATGGAGAAAATATAGAAGATAGAAGGGTTGTTGAAAAAGTTCTTAGAATTCTTCCCCCAAAATTTGAATATTTGGTTGTGACTTTGGAAGAAAACAAATAATTGAACAACTTTACCATTGATGAGCTACAAGCATCACTCAACAATCATGAACATAGAATTAGTAAATCAAACACATTCTTTGAAGGTGCATTTGCAACACAGTCATCCACAGGTTGTGGAAGAGGAAGGGGGAGATCTAATTATAGAGGCAAAGGAACAATTTTTTCCAGAGGAGGACACAACATTAGTACTGCAAATGTTGTTGGTAGAGGTTGAAATCAGAACCTCGGTAATCCAAGTGGTCATAGGTTGATAAATAAAAAATTCAATGTTATTATTGTAAGAAATTTGGATATTTTTCATGTGAACACTGGAAGAAACAGTATGGCCAAGGAAAGCAACGTCAAAGCTAGTTGAGCAACACCATCACTTCGACCGACACAATGTTTTTGGCATGTGCATCCCCAATTGAATGCAATGTTGTCCATGAAACTCCATGTGAATATGGTATTTACATTCATGTTGTAGAAACCATATGATTGGTAATTTAAATTTATTTTCTAGACTGGATAAATCAGTTCAAACTAATGTCACACTTGGAAACAATATCCAAGTCATTGTTTGGGGAAAAGGTACTATTCGGATTCTTACCAGACAGGGGGAGAAAAAGACTATGCCTGATGTTTATTATGTCAAATGTTTAAAGCATAATTTGATGAGCATTGGACAATTGTAACAAAAATGTTACAGATTCTACATGGAAGAAAATCATTGTGTGATTAAAGACATACGTCCAAGCAACCAGCTGATAGCAAGAGTACAAATGATAAGCAATCACTTGTTTCCATTGAGGATAAGGTCAGACATGAAAGGAAATACAACTCAAGTTGTTCATGAAGGGAAGAATTAAAATTCAAAAGTTGCATTCAAGGAAGAAAGCAAAGAGGCAGAGAAACACTGGAACAAAGACGAAAAAGACAACAAAGAAATACAAGCAACATTTCAATCAAAGGTACAAGATGAATCTTGGTTGTGGAATTTTAGATTTTGACATCTGAATTTTGGTGGGATGAAGCTATTGCACATGAAGAATATGGTTAAAGGATTCCATTGACCGAAAAACCAGATAATTTGTGAAGGATGCATTTTTAGCAAGCAATGTAGAGAGACTTTTCCTGTCGAAAAGTCACATAATGCATGCACACCACTTGAAATTATGCACTCTGATATTTGTGGGCCAATGTAGACACCATCTATAGGAGGATGCATTTATTTTATTATATTTATAGATGACTTCACAATAAAAACATGGGTATACTTTTTGAAACACAAGTCTGGTGCATTTGAATGTTTTCAGCAATTCAAGGCACTTGTGGAGAACCAAAGTGGATATAGTATCAAGATTTTAAGGACAGATAGAGGTGGTGAATATGTCTCAAATGACTTCCTAAAATTTTGCAAGACCCAATACAGCATACACAAGCCGTTCACTATGCGGTATACACCTCAGCAGAATGGTGTTGCAGAGACGAAAAATATAACCATCATGGAAATGGTGTGCAATATGATGGCATCCAATCATTTTTCAAATGAAGATTGGGATGAGGAAGTGGTGACTGTTGTATACATCATGAACCAGTGTCTGACAAATATTGTGAAGAACGAAGTCCCTAAAGAATCATGGACAGGTATGAAACACGATGTTTCTCATTTAAAAGTTTTTGGTTGTGTTGCATATGCTCATGTTCCAAATGAGTTGAGAAGGAAATTAGACAATAAGGGATAGAAATGTATTTTTGTTGGTTATTATGAAGATACAAAAGCATATAAATTGTATGATCATGGCACAAGAAAAGTAATTATCAGTCGATATGTTCAATTTGTCGAGAATAAATCATGGGATGGAACCATCAAGAAGAATGCCAAGATTGTGTCAACGATTGAAAATGATGATATGGTCGACAAAGTGGTTCAAACACCACATGTAACCCAATAACGTAATTAGCCCTGACCACTCCTAAGATAGCTCAAAATGTTCCATCACAAAGTACATCAACACAAGTCATAGCTCGAGCTACACCGACGAGCACACCAAGAGCTCAACAAACTACATCAAGCAGTTAGACGAGGTCAATATTGACAAATCCAATAAAGACTAGAAGTCTGCATGAAATATATGAGGTTGATACACTAAGTTCCTTCTTTGTTTTTGCATTATTTTCTCAAACAAATTATCCTCCAACATTTGAGGAAGTTGTCGAAGATAAAGTATGGGTGCAAGCCTCAACTTTCCAATCGAAGACTAAACATATATAGCTCAACTACCATTTCATATGATCTGTTATGGAATATGAACTTGTTGAAGCTGGAAAATATACACATTAGCTAGAATCCTGCAGACATGTTGACAAATGTAGTAACCAGATAGAAACTGAGCTTATGCTTGGTTTCAATTGGCCTTCAAGCATGAAGGTGAAGATGAGAAATTTTCTAGTTCCAAGGTTCGGAGCATAGTCCAGCATGTGTGGTAGCGGTGGAGTTGTTGTGATCAATATCCAAGTGGGAGATTGTTAGTTGTGGAGCTTGATCTTCCTAATTCAGAGATTGTGTTCCAGTTGTGTTTTGAACCCAATACCATGACAGGGGGTGTGCTATGGATTCCTCCCCCCCACTATAGTTTCCATGGTGCATCCAAAGGGGGAGACTAATTTGGGATCCCCCCCTAGTGGGGGTTTGGGGGAAGCACCCTCATAGAAAACACTCAGGAAAAAATTACTTGTAAAACGTTATAATTTCATAGTCATGACTTGGTCAATAATGGGTTATTTGCGGGCCCATGGTTTTGGGCGACCCATGGTATTTTCCCATGGTATTCCATTTATAAAAGGAAGGAATTGTAATATGGATGTCTATTTGTATTATAACATTGTGAAAAATGACCTTTGTGATTGATTGAGAGAGACTAGGAGAGAGTGAAGAGGAAGTGCAACGGGTGTGCTGCAGGTTGTATCCCTTCAATTTTGTTGGATGGTATAATAATAAAAGTACTAGCAATTTCTATGTCAATGTATCCCATGTTGGGTGAACTACATTATATTGGTGTCTCTTTTGTAATGTGTTAATGTGTTTTATATTTGCATCTTGTTTATTGGTATTGCTCTACAATCCTATTTTCTAACACTACCCTATGAAAAACTTCATATTTTATGTTATCACTTCCCAAGTAGTACATGTTGTAAAGTCCCCCTCTAATTAAGAACCAAAACACCCGCTAACCTACTTAATTCCCATAGGTTCAAGCGGGTATTGCATAAGATGGAATTGAATGAGGACATTTGGTACTTAGAACAGAGTGGGACATTCAGTCAGTATTAAAGTGATCGGTCGGATAAAAGAAGCCTCATCTCTTTAGGCTTAAAAGTCAACATCAAATTAGAATTGCATGCATGAAAAAGTGAAGCATAAACCCTAAAAGTGACATGCAAACCCTAAAAGCGCATGAGGCTCTATTTAAGAAGGGTTATTGGACTAAAGGAGCTATCTATTATTATTGTTGTTGATTTGGAGATTTTCAGTAGTAGCACAGTGTGCAGTCGGGGTTGAGGACGATGTCTTCAGCTAACGAAGGTTCGACAATGCAACTATCTTCCCTAGTCTCTTTCAAGATAGACCATCCAGGTTTATCAAGAACATTCATCATATTCATCCATATCCAGCGACTCAGTATCCACCAGAATATTATTTACAAGATCATGTGTGCAGCTGGGGATTTAGCTGGAAAACCCCAAGATATTCACTAGGTCTCTAAATCCCATTCTATCTCCCGCATGTCAGCTTCATCTTCATCATCAGGGTCACTCTACTACCTTGAGTGACTATCATCCATCATTTTTGTCATCTAGAGAATTTATCAACAGATCCGGGAGGCTAAGGACGTGAGCACCAGACTGGTAAACCAATTCGCTAGGGAATTTGGAGAGGTCATAATCTCTGCAAGCTCTAGGAATTCTCTCTGGCACAGGGATATTTACATCTCGATAAATTCTCGGCCCCATCAGGAACCTCCTTCACCAAAAACGTCACCTTTAGCTGAGGAGAGGGTTTCGTTCTATCGGGTGGTAACGAAGGAAAGGAAGCAATATTACTTCACCAGCTTAGCTTTATCTGCATGCATCTTATCTCTGGAGCATCTTCATCTTGATTATCATTGGTGCAGCTAGGGATTTAGCTAGAAAACCCCAAGGTATTCATTGGGTCTCTGAATCCCAGTCTATCTCCTGCGTGTTAGCTTCATCTTCATCAACAGGGTCACTCTACTTCCTTGAGTGACTATCATCCATCAGTTTGTCGATCCAGGGAAGTTATCAACAAATTCGGGAGGCTAAGGACATGAGCATCAGAATGGTAAACCAATTCACTAGGGAACTTGGAGAGACCAGAATCTCTACATGCTCCAGTCATTCTCTCTGGCATGGGGAGATCTACATCCTGACAAATTCTCATCCCCATCAGGCACCTCCTTCACCAAAAATGTCACCTTTATCTAAGGAGAGGGTTTCATGCTACTGGGCGGTAACACCAGAAAGGAAGCAATATTACTTCACTAGCTCAGCTTTATCTGCATGTGTCTTATCTCTGGAGCATCTTCAGCTTGATTATCAGTGGTAAGTGTTTACCTTCTTCCTATAAATCTTTGTCCTAGTTCAGCTATAATTTCGGGCCATTATCCCGACACCTTCCATGCAAAGTTCTATTTAGTATTCTTGCACATTTTGAGAGTACAAGTAAGCCCTAGAATAGTGAAATAGTATAATATCAATATTTGGGATATTACACATGCTCAAACTACTCATATCGAATGGATATTCGATTTTGGTTGCACTCGTCATATGGCTAAGGATGCTTCTCTATTCTCTTCCATAAGTGGAGATCAAAAATATATTATTTATTTAGAAAATGATTATTCTCTTATGGTTGTTGCAAGTTTCAATGTTGAATGCATGCATGGTCGAAAATCCAACATTTATCATGTACCTAGCTTGAGCGCAAACTTGTTTTTGGTTGCTAAACTTATACAGACTAAAAATACTACTAAATTTTGGTTAGATCACTTTTTTGTAATTTGAGGCTCAGGAAGGCCACTATTTCTTCAGGATACTTAGATCCCAAAGTTGGACTATACAAGTTCTATGAATATCCTAGAAATGATTTCCAATTTACTAGACTGACTGCATTCATTGCTCAAGCCGACGACAGAAGTAGAATTTGGAATGAACGACTTGGACATTTGAACCTTCAAAGTTTGAAGATGATGGTAACAAATAATAAGATCATTGGTATCCCAAATATTGTTTCACATGATGAAGTTTGTAGAGGATCTATGCTTGGAAATCATCATCAGGAACCCTTTGATTACAGGAAAACATGGTGAGCACAAGACCAACTGGAACTTGTTCACAATGATCATTGTTGTCTGAACACACCCTCATTAGTAGGTGAAAAGTATATTTTAACCTTCATTAATTATTTCTATAGAAATACATGGGAATATTTCTTGAAAAATAAGACTCATGTATTTGAAAGATTCGAGGAATTTAGGGTATTAACTGAGAAGCAATGTGACCAAAATATCAAATGTTTGAGATCATAGAATGGTGGAGAATATGTGAGTCAACAATTTGAAGAATATCTCTTGTAAAATGACATTTCTTAGCATATATATGTCCCTCACACCTCTTAGTATAATAGAGCCACAAAGTGAAAGAATAATAATTTGGTATAAATGGCTATGTGCCTATTGTGAACCAAAGGCATTCTTACTAATTCTAGGAAGAAGTTGTTTATTGTTCAAACTATCTCCCAAACCTTGTTCCAACTACAGCTGTGCATGACATGACTCTAGTTGAGAAGTGGAGAGGAAGAAAACCCTTAATCAGAAACCTTAGAACCTTTGGATGTGTTTCTTAGGCACATATCAGTGATAATTGCAAGAATAAATTTGATGCAAAGAATCATTCTTGCATCATGATGAGCTATTATGATGAATCTAAGGATTATCAGTTATTTTAGCTAGTCAAAAAACATAACATTTTGAGAAGAAATGTGATATTTGATGAGAATATTCCAAGTGCTAAGTTATTAAAATCCTCTTCTAGTCTATTGCACAATGTTTTGCTTGATATTTCTCAAGAATGTGGATCAATTGTACCCTCATTCAAATTTTCGACCAAATAGTCAATTTTTTTCTCCTTACTCAACTAGTATTTGGTCTACATTGACACCCATACTCATTCACCTAATCATCACCAACCTGAATTACCATTGACTTGTTTTCCTCAGTGGTATGCTAAAACAATCGAAGATGCAAGACCTAATGCTGGAGATACTAGTATTTGTGAGCATACCAACAGTTAGAAACAATATACCAGTTTTGTATTGATGGCATGTGTTCTTGAAACCTTTGATCCTAACACTTATGTTGAAGCTAAGGGAGTCCCTGAATGGGAAAATTCTATGGGAACTAATTCCCCAACTACAAGGAAAGAATGTTGTGAAGTGTCGATGGGTATACAAGACAAATACAATGGTGTTGTTTAACATCACAAGGCTCAACTATTAGCCAATGGATTCTTTTGGAAAGAAGGCATTAACTACATTAAAACCTTTTCCCCTGTTACAAATATGAACTCAATTAGACTGATTATTTCACTTACTACTTGTTTTGGATGGGAAATTCATCAAATGGATCATTAAAAGTGTCTTTCTTCACGGATACTTGTCTGAAGAAATATATATGGAACAACCTCCTAGTTTTGTGGCAGATTATAGTCTTGTTTGTCAACTGAAAAAATTCACTGTATGGTTTGAAACTAGAACCCCACTCTTGGTATGAGAAGATTGATCATTTCTTTATCAATATTGGCTTCAAATGTTGTGAATCTGATCACAATATTTATGTATTACATTTTCATGGTGATACTTTGATTGTCGAATTGTGTGTTGATCATTATATAGTCGTAATAGGAAACATGTCGACCCAATTTTGAGCTTGGTTAAACCACTTGCAAATCCCTTTGAAATGATCTAACTTGGTCTACTTCATTTATTTCTAGGAATTCAAATTTTGCAAATGAATTATGGTATATGTCTTTTTCAACCCAAATATGATTTGGATCTTTTGAAAATATCCAAATATGGTCTAAGGATTGTGACTCTCCTTGAGTCGACACCACCATCTATCGATAGTTAGGTAATAGCTTGATTCAATTAACTCATAGTCAGTTTGATCTCTCCTTTTTTGTTAGTGTCTTTTCTCGGTTCATGTCAGATCCTCGAGAAATCCAATGGAATGAGCCAAAGAGAATTCTTCACTATATTAAGGGAACTTATCAATATGGTATTAAATATTGTCATAGTTCAAAATGACTTGTTGGGTTTACTGATTCCAACTGGGGAGGTGGGCATTGATGACCGTAAGTCCACTTCTAGCTACGTGTTTTGACTTATTTATGTACCTTTGGCTTGTTCTTGTAAGAAACAAAAGGTAGTCTCTCTTTTGACTATCGAAGCAAAATATTGTGGATATATTAATGCAGGTACATAGGCAATTTGGATCTGTTATCTTTTAAAAGAGCTTGGTTTTCTTTTTTCAATCCTTGACTGTTGTCCATTGTGATAATCAGAGCACTATACAAGTTCTTGATAATATTGTTAATCACATCAAATTGAAGCATGTTGAACTTCATGTCCACTACTTGAGATAGTTGATATAGGACCATGTTGACACACTTTTCTTTTCAAGCCAAATGATTAGATTTCTTATATATTTATCAAGCCTCTATATGATGTTAATTTTTTAAAACTTTGGGTTATGTTTGGGCTTCAGATAACTCCAATTATGGGGGGTTGTTTAGATAATATTATTCCACCTCTTGAATATCCAAAGCATTGTGTTAATAGGGCAGTTTTGGAATGAAAGGTTATGCAAGTTCAACACACATATGGATCTTCTGAAGATAGTTAGTTTAAAGACAATAGTCAACTATAGAGAAATCCACTAGATACTCAATTGATCGGTTGACTGATCAGTCAATTAAATGGCTGACTAGGCAGTGGTCAACTCAATTAAAGCATGGAAATGATTAGAACCAATGACTCTTACTTGTGGACCGAATCATCCTCATTTCAAAGGGAGTTTCTTAGATCTGGAGACTATAAAAGAATGGCCCTATGGGTTGTACTAATATTGACTTATGATAATGACCTCTTATGATATAATGCATTGTGATGTTATAATCACAATGTATTGTGATTAAATGTTGTAAACAGTGTCTTGAGAAACCACCTATC
This sequence comes from Pseudotsuga menziesii, assembly GCA_001517045.1. NCBI lineage: Eukaryota > Viridiplantae > Streptophyta > Pinopsida > Pinales > Pinaceae > Pseudotsuga > Pseudotsuga menziesii. Next base: position 24,693 of record LPNX011197206.1, on the reverse strand, counting down.
TTCTTGGAATACTTATCCCTTCTTATTTTCTTTTGTGTCATGTCATTCAAAGAGGGTTTCCCAAAATATCGTATTTTTTCATCATATCAATCAATTGCATTGTGTCCTTGCTTATTTTCAATGGGATCCTTATCCCATCATTTTCCCTATTTCTCATCAACCTCAAGATAATATATTTTGAGAGTTAAGGTATTAGTATTTGTACCAAGTTAGTTTCCATCCCCCTATAATTGGTTAATCTTGAACTGAGCTAAGAGAGTAAGCATTTATCTCTACCTCAAAAGTCTCTCCTATGGTCGATGCCAACACATTGATATCATTATCAAGAACATTCATACATTCTAGCGGCTATATATTCACATTTATGATTGAATACTTCCAAACTTGTATATATAGGAGTCACTCTTCAAGAACCTCCCTTTCTATTATGATCCCCCACCCTAGTGGTATTTTTTAATATCAACAATTCGCTCCATTAGGTATCATTGTACAAAAATAACCAAGCACATATTTCCATGTCTCAAATTGAATCCAACTTTCTCCTTACCACGTTGTTTTGTAGAGTGGACTCCCTAGTCCCTTCCTATTGTAATTTGATATGACAAAATTTCAAGAGCATGGGAATGCATATCTCATTTACATAAAAAATAGTTTTCATGTATCACCTCTCCACATGTTTCTTTATAAGTGGTCACCATCACTCTCCAATGGGTTCTCCATTACTCACCAAATTTCATTCTCACACTCTCAATTAAGAAACATCAACTTGAGGTTAAAAAACAATGATGTATTTTGTCTATATGGTTTACTTATATCCTCGCATATCAGGGGAAAACTATTATCACCTAAATTTCTCACACTCGTGAAAGTTTCACATTTGTTATTGAAATGCATCATCAATATATACATTATTCAACTCATAAGGCTTCCTTTCATCATTAGTCAACAAATGGAATAACTAACTCATTTGCAGTTGCCTTCTACCTAGGTCACGTGACTCTCAGATATAGGGCTTGAACAAATTGGCATGGAATATTCCTTGATACCCATGCAATTGAGAAAAAACATATAATAATAAGGACCATGTCAAATCAATGATCTCCGACTTCATTTGGGCTCCAAATAGGTCAAATTCATCTCAAGGACCATTTACTTGGGCCTTAGTGGGTCATATTTATTGTACTTGGACATCATTTCATGGGTTGAGATTTCAAGTTTAGAACTAGTACTTTGAGTAATTCCATTTTGGTTATAAAAATAATTCATGGGCATGCATTTCATAAGGAAAAACATAGCAAGGTTATGGTGTAGTAAATGGATTGGAAGACACCATCTTCATCAATTCTCTTATCATGTATTAGTTGTCCTACTTGCTTGATTCCTTCCCTTAAGTAGAAATCATTTTTCTTCATCATTCCCAAGTTTGTTTGAGATTTTTTTTAGAGTTAAATGACCCTTAACAAAGGGAGTGTTGTTTTTCATCTTTCATCATCATTTCTCAAAGTTGTACCATTGGACATTTATAATAAATTTTAATCTTTCCTTCATTTGCTTGTTTGAATGTCACTTTACTAGATTAAATATTTTATCAAAGTTTTAATTTTCATTGTTTATTAACTTCAACACATAAGAAATTGTCATACTAATCATCATTTTTTCTATCATCTTGTTTAAAACCTACAAGGAGGACTTTGCTCACCATTGAGTTAATTTCTCCACACCAACTAATATATTTGGCAATCAAGTGTTTCCATTGAAAATTTTAGTGATGATGACAAAAAACATAATCAAATCTAGAACAATTGTTATGCAATTACTTTTTATCATATGCTATTCCACTCCATTAGAATATATTGCACCTCTATTCATTTGAATATATATATGTATATATAAAGTGGTAACTAGGGTAAATTGTTGGTTTAGACTATAGTATACCTAACCCAAGAAGGGAAACATATAGTTGACCCAAGGAATTGAGATCAAGACCTAATATTTGCATTCACATCACTCAACTATTACAGCTAATTTTACCACACATGGTGGATCACAACTTTATGGCCTTCCCTGTCCCTCTGCAGACTCTTTAGACCCCATGGACCATTTTTGTACCTTTGATGTTTCCAAGATCATCCATAAAAACATGTCTTATTTGCTATACGCGACTTTTACATGTTCTCGCGTATATACGCGGATTTGACCCTCAAACCCGGGTACATCAAGATGTGTGCAAAAGGCTAAATAGTTTTGGAGTTTTCCTTGATGATGATCCGAATCATTTGTCTCTTGGCCTTCTATATGCCTTGAGATCGCTCAGATTTGACCTTTCATTACCCCATTGAAGTACTATATAAGGAACCCTTTGGATACATTGAAGGAGAGGAATTGAAGAGCAAGAAAACTATAGTCCATTGTTGCCGGAGCTTATACTTGAGTCTGCATCCCTTTGTCCCTTGGAGCACTTTGTGTTCTTCCCAACCTTGCCTTTTCTTGTGAGCTTGCTATCCAGAGATGGAGAATTGAAGTGGTGGAGGCCCAAGTGGAGGACTCAGTTTCTTAGATTCGCAGACGTGCCGACAGAGGTTGTTACTATTGTAATCTTTGTTTTATATTAATAGAAATATATTTTTTTGTCCATTATTGTGTATTTAAATCAGTATTGAATCCATGTATGCTTTTAAATGCATATATGTTATTGATTATATATGCTAGAGTAGGTCTAACACAATTATATATAGTATGCTTGTCTTGTTTGCTGAATATTGAGAAAGAAAATTACTTATACAAGTGAGAGTGGAAAAGCTCAACAAGGATCTACATCAACCGTCCGGAATAAGGTATGTATCAAGATCCTTTAGTGTTAGATGTTTGGCTTCTCTTGCATATAGGAAAGGATTGATTTCTGCGGTTACTTTGTCTATTGTGGTACCCCAAGCCATTGGAAATTTTCTCTGTAACAGAATTGGTGACCATACTGGGGATGTTCCTTGTTTTGATTTGGGGTTTGGGGGCACAATGTGCTTGATATTATTGACTTTCTCTTTGTTTCTCCTTGTTTCTGTGTTGCATTTTATAGTATGTTCATCCATTGACACTCCCTTTTATTGGTTTGACCCTTGGCCTGATTTTTACCACTGCCTTCTTTGTATACGCAGGATTTTGGCCAAAAGTCCCATACATACGTGGATTTTTGGCCAAAAGTCACATACATACATGGATTTTTGGCCAAAAGTCACGTATACATGCAGGTTTTTGGCTAAAATCCGCGTATACATGCAGCGTTTTGGCCAAAACTTGCGTATATATGCAGTTGTTCTTTAAACAGTCACATACATCCTCCCTTTTGTTGAGTTTGATGTTGTGGGAAGTTGTTGGGTGGGTTGTGAGTGTGGTTGGGTCTTCCTTGGTTCTGATGTTGTCTGTTGGATGCTTCTTTTGTGACCAAAGACCGTCTTTTCATTGATTTTTCTTTGAAAGTAGTTTTAGTCATTTATCCTTTTTGTTTTGCCATTAGTGCATTAATCTTTTTTTGTCTCGATGTCTTGCTGGGCTTGTGTTTTATACTTACTGCAGAGGCTGAGAGTTTTAGATGACTTTTATTGCATTTTTCATCCTTTTATATTGAAAAATACAAGGTAGTTCCATTTTTTGCATATGGATTTGAGGAGGTACTTTCATTGGATTGCTTGGATGAGAGTTTTATTTAAGCTTTCATATGACAAGGATTGCATTGGCATTCAGAAAGGAATATATCTTTATGCATCTCATGTAGTGGCATACCCTATTTTTCATTTGACAAAGATTGCACTTAGCATTGTTTGTTATGGTGTGCATATTTACTTCACTACTGAGTCATCACTTCATTAGTTGCACAATAATTTCCCTTTGAGTAATTACAGCCAATTAAAATCAACGCATAATAAAATGAATTACACTCTTTTCTTTTATAGGGTGCACCAACAAGATTAGGTTTTAGGGTCTTGGAAAAGTTCATTGTGAGTAAATTCTCCAAGACCACTAAACAAAACATTTATGTGTCTGTCCAGGTGAGAGAGTGAAATTCCTTTATGTAATTAGTGTTTCTTAGGATCCTCCTCTTACAAGGGAGTTAAGCATGAGGCAGTGCACACGATTGTGATTGGGATGACCCCTGGTCACTTTCTGTGAGCACCGGAGATATTTCCAGGATTGTATTTGTATCTGGGGGATCTTTCAAGAGTTTCAGGCTTTTCTACCCTGCCTATATGGTTGATCCCACCTACGAGTGTCCGCCTAAGCATTGGTTATATTGGGTTGACCTTAGTTGCCTTACCTAGGTATCACAAGGGATACTTGTGGAGGTTATTTTGTAGGTGTCTCGGCTAGGTAGAGGTCGGATAGCACAGTTGCTTTATGCGTTGAAGCTGAGGGCCACTATAATTGGTTAGGTACCTCCGCTTGTAGTGTACGGGAGTTTTGAGCCTCTCCTAGGCAAGACATACCTGCTACATTCGGGAGCTCACATATCCTCCCCTTGGTTTGCTTGTATTTTGGTTGTAGATTTTCTTCGGAGTGTGCTCTTTGTGCGCTAGTTGGCCTTTGAGATCATGGTTACTTAAGTATATTTATGCTCTCTTGAGTTTGGGTCCTTTTATTTTCGGCATGCCTGGTATCCTATCACCCGTCCTTGGTCCTAATACAGACCCTGGTGTCATACTTGGGGGAATCACATCCCCTTACCATGCTCATAGATTTGGGAATGGTCATATTCCATCCTCTACTCCATTTGTGGAGGATTTTTATTCCCTTCGCTCGGTCTTTGCACCAGTGGTCACCCTAGCGGGGGTGGTAGTGGATACATGAACGTTGGGTCTACACCTTACTTTCCTTTTTATGTCCCATCGTTCATCGCATTGTTTCCTTTGGGTGTAGTTGTCATGATCATTCCTCCCTATATCCTATAGTTTGGATTCTTTATTGACTATTTCGGGTTGTTTTGGACTAATATGGTTGTCATGTAGGGTCCATTTTTTGTACAATCTCTCCGAGGTTTTAACCCGTTCGTTCCTATCACGGGTATTATGTCTGAACTGGCATATAGGTTAGGATATCAAATCCACTTGCATTTATGCATTACCTTATGACCATTCCATCTTATCCTTAGGTACGAACCCATTCCATGGTCTCACAGAACCTTCATGCTGCTGTTAGAAGTGGTACTATGTGAATGGTAGAGCTTTCCTACACATGGGTGTCCTAGTTAGCTCCCTTTTGCATTTGGTACCCATGCTGTGAGTCCTCTATTAGGTTCGGGAGTCCCATTTAGTCCCGCCATTTCCTTGAGCAAGACCTTCATACTCCTATTGAACTTTATGCTGGGCATTTTCCTCGGGACTCCCTTGTATATGTCAAGTTGTAATTGCATTATCATGAGTTTTACTTGCCTTATTGAGCCTTATGCCGACTTCCCTGACTTTGATTATCAGCCATATAGCCCGAGCTTGTCTCATGTCTAGCCAAGTAGAGCCGTTTTATATATCTTTTGCAGCTTGATTCCCCATTTTTCACTGGGAGGGGACTTTCCCCCAAGTGTCCTTATCCTACACATGTTTCCTTGCATTGAGCATAGGTATGTTCTTCTGCTTGGAACTAGTTTGTTTTCCCATTGACACTCATCTCCTCCTAGTCTGTAACTATAAAGCACTTTTATTCTTTTTCAAGATTTTAAAAATATTTGAAAAAGTCCAAAAAAATAAAAATAAAAACCAAAAAGCCAGATAGGAAAAGATGTTATCCTTGGCAGCAGTTGAGTCATGTCGCCTTCGAATAGAGAAATTTATATCACATCTGTTGGTTGGGTTAATAGTTTGACTTTAGGAGCCATAATTGTTTCTCTGAGTTTATCTCGACCAACTGGTTAAGCTTCCAGTCCCTATGGAGCCTCTATCGATGCTTCCTGTGTCGCAGAGATGTCCCAGTTTTGTATGTCGAGTCTATGCTACCTACTGTTAGCACTCAGAATGTACCCAGGTTGTGAAAAGGTAGATCCCGAGGTAACAGCAAAAACCACTTTAGAATGTATTTCTGACCTAATACAATCAGAGAGGGATCTCTCACTATTTACAAAGGTTTTATACTCAAGATAGTCAATCAAATACACTCAGAAGGTCAAATTTCTGATGGGACAAATAGGACAAGTTTGTTTTAAAAGACTTGGTAGGACAGTCATGGAGGAGACCATTGGGCAATGGAGTCAATAATCATATCTGAAATAGGTTGCAGGAGGTAGGGTTTTGAAATTTTATGAACAGAGGCAAGGTAGGCACCATTTCCTCAGTCTTAAGGTATTAGCAGGTTGATTAGCAGACAAACAGAGACATTCCATCAAACAGAGCACCTAACTATGGTGAATTTTGCAAGACTTTAGAAGAAAATATTTTGAAAAATGCTTGAACAATGGACCTAGAGCATGCAGGATGAATTCCAGCACATAAAAACTAATGCTCAAGCATGAAAGCAAATACAAAATGGAGTGGGAAACAGGATAAACAATCACATAGAGAAATTACTTACTGAAGAAAAGATGGCACAAGAATCTCTGACATGAAAAAGATTTTACATTCCTCCTCTGCAAATTTCATTCGTTCACTAAAAACATGAAGCCATTACAATGTAGAGCCTCCCGCTCTTCAAAATACTCCTTTCAAAATCAATTACATTCCCCTTTATATAAGAAAAGTCTTGACCTAACTTTAGAATTCAAAACCTAACCCTAATTCTAGAAATAGAAATAATTACAACAAAGTTTCTCCTGTATATCTAACATGGTGACAGCTGTATGGAATCTGGGAGAGGTTTTTATAATTGGACATTTTTCCAACAAAACCCACGTCTTCATTTCTCCAAAATCATTTCAATATCCTCGAAATATTCCTTTGAAGCTGATGACTCATATAATAAAATTGTATATTTCTGGAAAAATGACCTGTAAAGATATTTAAAAATATCCCAGCCTGTGATTACTGTGTAAAAACTAAAGGAGAATTTTTATCATAGTCCTGTTAGGAATACAAACTTCTCCCAGTTTTGTCAAATTAAATTCCATTTGTCCAAAACAATGCTTTGAAGTTGATGGCTGAAATAGTCCTTTGGAAAACCTGAAAACTGGCCTGTACAACTGATTTTGTTTCTGCTAAACCATAGCACCTGTGTGAAAAATGAAAGATTTTTTTGTAGAAAGGTGCGTTGTGAAGAAAATCCTCTCCCAATTTCGCAAAATACATCTTCATTTGATGTAAACAATTATTTTACTTGGATGACTAGAACAGTCATTTCGAAATCTGAATATTTTCCCTCTGAAGATGACTTTGCTGCTCCTAATATGTAGCACCTGAGTAAAAACTGAGAGAGGTTATTGTGGATTAAGATGTTATGATGAAAAAACTCTTTCAGTTTCTGAAATTTCTTCTTTTTTGCTGTAAACAATTCGTTGAATAAAATGACTGAAACAGTCATTTCTTAGAAAAAATATGCTATGTTGCTTTTGTATCTTTGAACCAGCTTTTGATTGATTCAGTTGTAGTCTCAGTAGCATACACATATCCAGTAGTAGAGATTATTTGACTGAGCTATAGATTCCACAGAGACGGTGGACTGCTTCTTCCCTTGAGCGCGCGGCACAAATGAAATTATTTTTTAAAACAAAGTCAAAAACCAAGTCAAATTTATTTATAAACAATGGTCTATTCCGGAGCCACCTTTTCAAATTATCTTTCACGCACCTTATTGTTCCAGATTTATTTGTGACCCTTGATCTAATTACCTTTAGTTTTCAACCATAGGATCAAGTGCCACGTTACTCATTCCGCCAGGCTTCCTGCTTTTAACCACCGTGCAACTTCATGCTCCGGAATCCCTCACAGCCGTAGATGCGTCATCCTTTAACTTTCCACCGTTGGATCAAGCAGTATGAAATGAATTCCGCTGGGCTCTCTGACTTTAACCCTCGTGCATTTTTTATCTCCAGAATTTGTAATAACCGTTGATTTACTTTTCACTTTATTTTTTAACCGTCGGATGAGCTTTGCACATATGCATTCCGCTGAGCACTTTGGTTTTAATCAACGGGCAACTTTGGGCTCCGGAACTATTTTCATCCATTGATTACTTTTCACTTTATTTCTCTGCCATCGGATCAACTTTGCACATATGCATTCCGCTGAGCACTTTGGTTTTAATCAACCCGCAACTTCACCCTCCGGAAATGATATTACCCGTTGATTTAATTTACCTTTTTACATCAGCCATAGGATTATTTTATGCGCTAATGTTTTGATTATACCTTAAGAAAGATAATAAATCATATTTAGCACGTAAAACCTTTATTTAATCTTTGGCTTGGTAAATAAAAGGTGGCATTTGACTTTGGAGAAATATTCAAAAATATTAATTTTTGAATATAAAGAAAATAAAGTCTTTATAAAACCCATTTTTTAGGTTTCCTTCAAAAATTAATAAGAAATTTTGCCCCATTTGTGAAAAATTCATTTGTCCTTTTCCCCTAAACTTCTTTACCTTCTCTTCTTTGCCAACTTGGACATATTTTAATGAGAAAACTTTGGAAACCAACTCAATCACCCATAAGAACTTAAAATTTTGAAGGCAATAGGAGCAATTCAGACAAAAATAAATTTAGTGTTAACACCTACATCCAGTCACCATTCACCTTTATGCTCTTGTTTGAAGGAATTTGAAACTTGAGTTGGCCATTCCTCAGTTTTCTTGACTTTGCATGTCGGCCATTCCCGATGTTGATACTAGTTCATGCACATTATGATCAAGTCCTTCCACATTATACAGCTTTGATGAGTACCTCATGTTGGATGATGGGGGATGCCTTAATGCCCTCCTTCCAGCGGATTTCATCCCATCGACTTTAGATCATTTATTTAGGGATAGGAATCTAGAGTCATTTTTGAGTGCCTTGAGACTTGCAGTCATCAGTGGTAGGTTCTCTCGCCATCGACAATTTTTTGGGAATACATCAATGTCCCCTAATCGATGGATCCTTTCAAGTGTTTGACCTCAACACATTTATTCACACTTCTTAGTTTGCACTCTAGTACCTTGATTCCCATTTTCATTATCGGTGGGTGATCTCACATTTGTTAACGGTATACATCAATGACCGGTAATCAGACGATGGACCACTATGTTCGACCTCGACACCTCTATTCACATAGTAGGACATGTACTCGTAGCGGATTGTGTAGAAGACCTTCCATATTGGTGGAATTTCATATATGCTACCTCCTTAATCATGCCAATGATCATGAGATTTCAACTCTCGTGACTTGATTCCAGTGTATGTCAGATATCTTCGGCCATTATGGAGATCTTGATCCGTTGTATATCTTCATCTTTCATGGAGATCATGATCCTCTGTATATCTTCATCATGAAGATTCTAATCTATCTATATTGTATGTGGTAATGACCACACATGTCATATTTTGTATCATGCATATTCATGGCTATTGTACTCTTATGTATCTGGGACTGCTATATCTACTTGTAGTTATGTGCAGAGTTTGATCATTATATTGTACTGTTGGATGACCGGTTCTTCCACCTGGCTCTTCATCACTCCAATTTTGGGATGGACTTATAATGTATTTTGGCCATCGTATCACCCCTCTGACCTCACACATTAGGAGGCGTCTTTTACAACTGATTTTACCACACATGGTGGATCACACCTTTATGGCATTCCCTGTCCCTCTGCAGACTCTTTAGACCCCATGGACCATTTTTGTACCTTTGATGTTTCCAACATCATCCCTAAAAACATGTCTTATTTTCTATACGCGACTTTTAAACCTATTCTCGCGTATATACGCGGATTTGACCCTCAAACCCGCATACATCGGGATGTGTGCAAAAGGCTAAATAGTTTTGGAGTTTTCCTTGATGTGGATCCGAATCACTTGTCTCTTGGCCTTCTATATGCCTTTATATCACTCGGATTTGACCTTTCATTACCCCATTGAAGCACTATATAAGGAACCCTTTGGATACATTGAAGGAGAGGAATTGAAGAGCAAGAAAACTATAGTCCATTGTTGCTGAAGCTTATACTTGAGTCTGCATCCGTTTGTCCCTTGGAGAACTTTGTGTTCTTCCCAATCTTGCCTTTGCTTGTGAGCTTTCTATCCAAAGATGGAGGATTGAAGTGGTGGAGGCCTAGGTGGAGGACTCATTTTCTCTGATTCGCAGACATGCCGACAGAGGTTGTCACTATTGTAATCTATGTTTTATATTAACATAAATATCTTTTCCTATCCAATAATGTGTATTTAAATGAGCATTGAATCCATGGATGCTTTTAAATATTATATGTTATTGATTATATATGCTAGAGTAGGTCTAACACATTTATATATAGTATGCTTGTCTTGTTTGCTGAATGTTGAGAGAGCAAATTACTTATACAAGCAAGAGTGGAAAAGCTCAACGGGGATCTACATCAACCATCCGGAATAAGGTATGTATTGAGATCCTTTAGTGTTAGATGTTTGGTTTCTCTTGCATATAGGAAAGGATTGATTTATGTGGTTACTCTGTCTATTGTGGTACCCCAAGCCATAGGAAGTTTTCTCCGTAACAGAATTGGTGACCATACTGGGGATGTTCCTTTTTTTTATTTGGGGTTTGGGGGCACAATGTGCTTGATATTATTGACTTGCTCTTTGTTTCTCCTTGTTTCTGTGTTTCATTTTATAGTATGTTCATCCATTGACACTCCCCTTTATTGGTTTGACCCTTGGCCTGCTTTTTACCACTGCCTTCTCTGTATACGCATGTTTTTGGCCAAAAGTCGCATACATATGCAGATTTTTGGCCAAAATTCATGTACATACGCGTAATTTTCACCAAAATTCACGTATACATGCAGGTTTTTGGCCAAAATCCGCGTATACATGCAGCTTTTTGGCCAAAATTCATGTATATATGCATTTGTTCTTTAAACAGTCGCGTACATCCTCCCTTTTGGTGAGTTTGATGTTGTGGAAAGTTGTTGGGTGGGTTGTGAGCGTGGTTGGGTCTTCCTTGGTTCTGATGTTGTCAGTTGGATGCTTCTTTTGTGACCAGAGACCATCTTTTCATTGATTTTTCCTTGAAAGTAGTTTTAGTCATTTATCCTTTTTGTTTTTCCATTAGTGCATTACTCTTTTTTTCTTGGTGTCTTGCTGGGCTTGTGTTTTATACTTGCTGCAGAGGATGAGAGTTTTAGATGACTTTTATTGCATTTTTCATTCTTTTATATTGAAAAATACAAGGCAGTTGCATTTTTTGCATATGTATTTGAGGAGGTACTTGCATTGGATTGCTTGGATGAGAGTTTTATTTAGGATTTCATATGACAAGGATTGCATTGGCATTCGGAAAGGAATGTATATTTATGCATCTCATGTAGTGGCATACCCTATTTTTCATTTGACAAAGATTTCACTTAGCATTGTTTGTTATGGTGTGCATATTTAATTCACTGCTGAGTCATCACTTCATTAGTTGCATGATCATTTCCCTTTGAGTAATTACAGCCAATTAAAATCAACACATAATAAAATCAATTACACTCTTTTATTTTATAGGGTGCACCAACAAGATTAGGTTTTAGGGTCTTGGAAAATTTCAGTGTGAGTAAATTCTCCAAGACCACTAAACGAAACATTTATGTGTCTGTCCAGGTGATAGAGTGAAATTCCTTTATATAATTAGTGTTTCTCAGGATCCTCCTCTTACAAGGGAGTTAAGCATGAGGCAGTGCACATGATTGTGATTGGGATGACCCCTAGTCATGTTCTGTGATCACCGGAGATATTTCCAGGATTGTATTCGTATCTGGGGGATCTTTCGAGAGTTTCGGGCTTTGCTACCCTACCCATATGGTTGATCCCACCTGTGACTGTCTGCCTGAACATTGGTTTTATTGGGGTGACCTTAGTTGCTTACCTAGGTATCACAAGGGGTACTTGCAGAGGTTATTCTGTAGGTGTCCCAACAAGGTAGAGGTCGAATAGCACAGTCGCTTTATGCATTGAAGCTGAGGGCCACTATAATTGGTTACATACCTCTGCTTTTAGTGTATGGGAGTTTTGCGCCTCTCTTAGGCGAGACATACCTGTTGCATTCGGGAGCTCACATATCCTCCCCTTAGTTTGCTTGTATTTTGGCTGTATATTTTCCTAGGAGTGTGCTCTTTGTGTGCTAGTTGGATTTTGAGATCATGGTTACTTGAGTATATATATGCTCTCTTGAGTTCAGGTCCTTTTATTTTTGGCATACTCGGTATCCTATCACCCATCCTTGGTCCTAGTACAGACCCTGGTGTCAGACTTGGGGGCATCACAGCCCCTTACCATGCTCATTTATTTGGGAATGGTCATATTCCATCCTCTACTCCATTTGTGGAGGATTTTTATTCCCTTCACACGGTCTTTACACCAGTGGTCACCCTAACAGGGGTGGTAGTGGATACGTGAACGTTGGGTCTACACCTTACTTTCCTTTTTATGTCCCATCGTTCACCGCATTATTTCCTTTGGGTGCAGTTGTCATGATCATTCCTCCCTATATCCTATAGTTTGGATTCTTTATTAACTATTTTGGGTTGTTTTGGACTAATATGGTTGTCATGTGGGGTCCATTTTTTGTACACTCTCTCTGAGGTTTTGACCCATTCATTCCTATCATAGGTATTATGTCTGAACTGGCATATAGGTTAGGATATCACATTCGATTGCATTTATGCATTGCCTTATGACCATTCCATATTAACCTTAGGTACGAACCCATTCCATGGTATCACGAAACCTTCATGCTGCTATTAGAAGTGATACTATGTGAATGGTAGAGCTTTCCTATACATGGGTGTCCTAGTTAGCTCCCTTTTGCATTTGGTACCCATGCTGTGAGTCCTCTCTTAGGTCTGGGAGTCTCGTTTAGTCCCGCCATGTCCTTGAGCAAGAGCTTCATACTCCTATTGAACTTTATGCTGGCCATTTTTCTCGGGACTCCCTTGTATATGTCAAGTTATAATTGCATTATCATGAGTTTTGCTTGCCTTATTGAGCCTTATGTCAGCTTCCTTGACTTTGATTATCAGCCATATAGCCCGAGCTTGTCTCACATCTAGCCAAGTAGATCCATTTTATATATCTTTTGCAACTTGATTCCCCATTTTTTACCAGGAGGGGACTTTCCCCGAAGTGTTGTTATCCTACACATGTGTCCTTGCATTGAGCATAGGTATGTTCTGCTGTGTTGACACTCATCTCCTCCTAGTCTATAACTATAAAGCACTTTTATTCTTTTTCAAGCTTTTCAAAATATTTGAAAAAGTCCAAAAAAAAAATTTAAAAAACAAAAAGTCGGATAGGAAAAGATGTTATCTTTGGCAACAATCGAGTCATGTCGCCTTCGAACAGAGCACTTTATATCACATCCATTGGTTGGGTTGATAGTTTGACTTTAGGAGTTGCACTTGTTTCTCTGAGTTTATCTCCACTAACTGGTTAAGCTTCCAGTCCCTATGGAGCCTTTGTCGATGCCTCCTGTGTCGCAGAGATGTCCCAATTTTGTATGTCAAGTCTATGCTGCCTACATTCAGTCACCATTCACCTTTATGCTCTTATTTGAAGGAATTGAAACCTGAGTCGGCCATTCCTCAGTTTTCTTGACTTTGCATGTCGACCATTCCCGATGTTGATACTATTTCATGCACATTATGATCGAGTCCTTCCACATTATACAGATTTTCTAAGTACCTCGTGTTGGATGATGGGGGATGCCTTAATGCCCTCCTTCCAAGGGATTTCATCCCATCGACTTCAGATCATTTATTCTGGGATAGGAATCTAGAGTCATTTTTTAGTGCCTTGAGACTTGCAGTCATCAGTGGTAGGTTCTCTCGCCATCGATAGTTTTTGGGAATACATCAATGTCCCCTGATCAATGGATCCTTTCAAGTGTTCGAACTCAACACATTTATTCACACTTGTTAGTTTACACTCTAGTACCTTGATTCCCATTTTCATTATCGGTGGGTGATCTCACATCTATTAACGGTATACATCAATGACTGGTAATCAAACGATGGACTACTATGTTCGACCTTGACACCTCTATTCACATAGTAGGACTTGTACTCGTAGCGGATTGTGTAGAAGACCTTCCAAATTGGTGGCATTTCATATATGCTACCTCCTTGATCGTGCCAGTGTTCATGAGATTTCAGCTCTCGTGACTTGATTCCAGTGTATGTCAGATATATTCATCCATTATGGAGATCTTGATCCGTTGTATATCTTCATCTTTCATGGAGATCATGATCCTTTGTATATCTTCATCGTGGAGATTCTGATCTATCTATATTGTATGTGGTAATGACCACACATGTCATATTTTGTATCATGCCTATTCATGGCCATTGTACTCTTATGTATCCAGGACTGTTATATCTACTTGCAGTTATGTGCAGAGTTTGATCATTATATTGTAATATTGGATGACTAGTTCTTCCACCTAGCTCTTCATCACTCCACTTCTGGGATGGACTTATAATTTAGTTCAGCCATCGTATTACCCCTCTGACCTCACACATTAGGGGGCATTTGTTACAGCTAATTTTACCACACATGGTGGATCACAACTTTATGGCCTTCCCTGTCCCTCTGCAGACTCTTTAGACCCCATGGACCATTTTTGTAACTTTGATGTTTCCAATATCATCCCTAAAAACATGTCTTATTTTCTATACACAACTTTTAAACCTGTTCTCGCATATATACGCGGATTTGACCCTCAAACCCACGTACATCGGGATGTGTGCAAAAGGGAAAATAGTTTTGGAGTTTTCCTTGATGTGGATCCAAATCACTTGTCTCTTGGAATTCTATATTCCTTGAGATCACTCGGATTTGACCTTTCATTACCCCATTGAAGCACTATATAAGGAACCCTTTGGATACATTGAAGGAGAGTAATTGAAGAGCAAGAAAACTATAGTCCATTGTTGCCGAAGCTTATACTTGAGTCTACATCCCTTTGTCCCTTGGAGCACTTTGTGTTCTTCCCAAGCTTTCCTTTGCTTGTGAGATTTCTATCGAGAGATGGAGGATTGAAGTGGTGGAGGCCCAGGTGGAGGACTTAGTTTGTCTGATTCACAAACGTGCCGACAGAGGTTGTCACTATTGTAATCTCTATTTTATATTAATAGAAATATCTTTTCCTGTCCAATAATGTGTATTTAAATGAGTATTGAATCCATGGATGATTTTAAATGCTTATATGTTATTAATTATATATGTTAGAGTAGGTCAACTAACACAATTATATATAGTATGCTTGTCTTGTTTGCTGAATGTTGAGAGAGCAAATTACTTATACAAGCGAGAGTGGAAAAGCTCAATGGGGATCGACATCAACCGTCCAGAATAAGGTATGTATTGAGATCCTTTAGTGTTAGATGTTTGGTTTCTCTTGCATATAGGAAAGGATTGATTTCTACGGTTACTCTATCTGTTGTGGTACCCCAAGCCATAGGAAGTTTAGTGATGATGACAACAAACATAATCAAATCTAGAACAATTGTTATGCAATTACTTTTTATCATATGCTATTCCACTCCATTAGAATATATTGCACCTCTATTCATTTGAATATATATATGTATATATAAAGTGGTAACTAGGGTAAATTGTTGGTTTAGACTATAGTATGCCTAACCCAAGAAGGACAACATATAGTTGACCCAAGGAATTAAGCTCAAGACCTAATATTTGCAATTCACATCACTCAACCACTTGGGCTAACCCACCATGATTTATTTTCCATGTAACCATGCATAGGAAAATCCTAGAGACTTCATTGTCATTAATGGGTGGTAAGCAAGGTAAACTATCAACGTGGAATATAGTTAACATATCACATATAATCAACCCAGGGACTTTATCTCAAAACCAATGGAACATTCGATCCTATGACAATAGCTAGATCGAAGCTACAATAATACAACTGCTCAGTGGTAATGATCAGTCCCAATGAGGGAAATGAATAAATCAAGCGACTAATGATACTACATTGTTCATAGAATAAATCCAACTATGTCCCAAGAGGAGGCTATAAATTGATGGAGCATAGACATTAACCTCAACCTCTAATGAGATGGTTTTACCTTTCAACTCGATTGGAAATGAGGGGTTCAATTCATGAGGTATAAAAGAGAAATCATAGAAACATGTTAACATAGTGGGAAAATAGACAATATATAGAGAACCTAGGGCTCTCCAACAAGATAGAGACATAACACATGTATATTCTCATTTATCAACAACAATCCTAGAAATGTTAATTTTGCATGATGAGACCTAAATATGAAACATAGTGTGATGAGGGAGACATGAATTACAACTATCCACATCAAAGGTTATTAAATGAGTGTCAAGCTAATCAAATGCACAAATGGCTAACAACAATGTGTTTGGTTTTTGGTTGTGCAAGGTAACTTTGGAGAACCATTAAGGAAGACATATTGCATGGAGCCTTCGTCAAGTTCTCTACAATTATGTAATTTCGGGTATCTTGGTTATTAGGATTATTTGTGGCCATTCTTAACACATATTTGGCAGGGTGAGGCATCACATACACTATCTATTTTTATATCTGAAGAGGGGGGGGTGGTTATGACATAGATTCTTATGTATCCTTTGAACTTTGGTTAGAAGCATCATAATAATGAGTTATAGTCTAAACATTAATGTCCTTCTCCAAAATATATATGTTCACATTCAGTGGGTTTACCCCTTGAGGGGAGCCCTAATCCCCCCCTTATGGAGGTACAGGGTTATTTGGGACGCCAACAATTAATTGTTGTGGCTATGGAGGAAATGGATTAGAAAGAGCAATTGGTTGTTGTAGTGTTTTTCATTTTGTTAACAAGCACTGAGATTCCTCCATTTTGGGGAATTGATTCAAGTAACATGGTCATCTTGACATAAACTACAAGGGAATTTGACATTCTTTATCTATTTTGTACCCTCACAAGCATTGTTATTATTATTATTTCTAGTCCTTTGCTTGGAATTTTGTATTCTCCCCTCTCTTCCTCCCTTTGGTTTGTTGGTTCCCTTTCTAATCAAAGATATAAATTGAAAGGACAAATGAGGTTTGTGTAATGCCTGAGGTGCTAGAATTGTTTTGAGAATTAGTCAATGTAGTTGAATATAAATACATATGTCCTATTTGGTTCAATACTTAATTAGATATGGAATTATTTATGAAACCAATCACGTCGTCAATGTGTGGTCCAATGTTTGGTTTTGTTGGGCCTGCTTTGGCTCGATGTGAATGAGTAGGAATAATACATAACCCTTGATTAGGAATATACCAAATCAAGTTGTTAGGATTTCATGATGGATTTCTCTTTA
This sequence comes from Pseudotsuga menziesii, assembly GCA_001517045.1. NCBI lineage: Eukaryota > Viridiplantae > Streptophyta > Pinopsida > Pinales > Pinaceae > Pseudotsuga > Pseudotsuga menziesii. Next base: position 7,229 of record LPNX011197206.1, on the reverse strand, counting down.
GTGGTGACCCTAGATAAGGCCACATCCTTAGAAATGTATAGTAGTAATGATTTCATGAACCAATCAACTAGGAATTCGTTAGGATTTGGGATTTGATCATGAGATGTCTTCACCTCCATTCATGAATGTGATTAGAAATGTGGGTGGAGGTGTCTTGTTTAATTCATGTAAATATATTATTCCATGTATCATATCAAAATGATAATTAGAAATTCAACATAAAATTCATTGCTAAAGACAGAAATTCACTGTAATATGAGCTTATAATCTCCATGTACCATTTTGTGGTTATCTCTATCAAGGTACACTAAAAAAGGTCTAGTTACCTAGTTTAATTGTTAGAAGCTAACAAATATTTTAAGGTTATATTTTTTCTTCTTCAAAATCTTTATATGTGAAATCTATCGCCCTTTCTATCAAACTTGTATATGATATCAACATTAACCATTTTCTAGAGTTCATCTAGTACACTTGATTTCTATTTCATGTTCCTCTAGTATGACCTAAGCTATTGTTCCTAGTTAGCATCAAGATAGAGTTCAATCCTTAGCTCCCCTAATTATGTTAGGATTCCTCTTTGATCACAATATCTAAACAAAACAACATCAAAAATTTCTTGAAAGAGAAATATGGCTTAAACCATTGTGCAATCATCCAACATTTTGTAGTTTCAAGGAACTTTGGCTCTTACTCTCCTTAATATCTTGATATTTTTCAATGATATTCCCTTATATAGTTTTTTGTCATTCGATTCTCATTGTATTTATATCTCCCCAAATTTTTGTAACTATAAAAAATAACTTCTGCATCAAGTGTTGAAATTTTAACACAAGCTTCTTATCTTTATCAGATATGCATTTTCATTAGTTGGTCCTTCATTGAAGTTAGTGATGAACTCTTTACATAGTTTATTCAAGCCTCTAGTTTAGAGAATATTTTCCTTGTTGTAGTACCACTTGTATGTGAAATTGCCAATATAAGTAGGAAGTATGTGCACCACTACCTCTTCCAGCTTATTGAAATGTTACATTTGTGACTTTTTCATCTATAATAATTGTTGTAGTCTTATTACTCCATAATAGTGTTATTTTTCTCCTTTGATTTTGTTGAGGCATAAAAATAGATCTTTTATCCTATCCCGTGAAATTTTTCAATGGGGTAGGACTTGTGCATCATTAACCATTTGTATGTTGTTATCCTCGATGCAAGTGGGAATTCCTTAAAATTTTATTCTTCAATAATGAATCTTGATTTATTTTGTATGCACACATTGTGCTTCATTGCTTTATATCCCTCTTCCAATTGTGTCATCACTCGAGTTCTTTGTACTTCAATGTGAAAAATATTTTTCACATATCTTGAGTGGGTTTAATGATTCTTGTGTGCCTAGGCCTAAAATACTTGGTAAGAATCTTGACCCCATGAAATCCCCATATGCATTAATCCTTGGTTGTCTATAGTTTGGTAAACTTATTGTTGTTACATAGATAGATTTCCTCCATTTATCATTTATTTATAAGGACATTTATCTCTGTTAATAACATATGTATGCACCACAATCAATTTCTTTTATCTACGTGAGTGATAACATTCCATTGACCATGTTGATAATATAAAAAAATTTAGAGTAGAGTGTTATGTGCATTGAGTAATAACAATCAACATTCCACCTAAACAGCCATCATTTTCAAAAATAAAGTATACCATTTAACACTCCAAACAATTGCAACTATTTTATTAACTACTCTAGGCCTAGCAACAACAATATTCACACTTCAACCAATTAACCATTATAATAATAAAATGCACCGGTACTTCCTTATGATTGCATCCATTGGAATAAGGATCATGGTATAGTAGATCCTTATAAGTTGTTGTAAACCCTTTCTCTTAACCAATGTTTGAAATCAAGATATATACAGTGGTATCAATTAAAAGGAATAGCAAATATATTATAATTTGAATAATTATAGATTGGTTGTGATGTTGCATGACTAAATATGAATGACAAGTAAAATTATGTTTTCTCTTGCTACTAGGGAGTAATCCATGGAGCTTGGAATGTAATGTTGAAAGTTGTAGACCTAAGCATGTTATAGAGTCTACATGGTTTTACATGCAATGCAGTTGAAAGACTTTGTTTTGAGTATTATATGGAATAAATCAATTTGTCAAATCAAGTGTAAGTTTGGGTTCAAAGGAATTTATAAAATTGATTTGATAGATATATGGAATGTAATCAATTTTTCAAATCAAGTGTAAGTTTGGGTTGAAAGGAATTTATAAAATTGATTTGATAGATCTTTTTAATCATGATCAGACAAACTGGATGTTCATAATCCAAAGTATAAAGGAACATGAGAGAACAAAACTTGGGAATGGTGTTATAATTAATTTACTGTAAGGGAATTTAATGATGGTCACATAGATATATTCATAGTTGTGCATAGTGAATGATAGATGAGATAAGAAACCCACATTGATTACCTACCCAAAGTTTGCATAAACATAGAAATGTTGAATACATCTATCAAGTTGTTATATGTGTCTTATAAATGTGGTACTAATATATGTATGCGAATATATATGCCTCCAATTCTTGTAGAATCTTAAATCAAGTAAAGTATGTCTAAAGTTACAATATTCGTTGTGTTGTCAAAGAGTCTTGCAATATTTAAGTGGAGTGTTTCCTAGACTAAACGATAGCAAAGTTCTCTTGAGAAGCTGACTCGACTCATAATATAGGAAAACTCTCTACCGACTCCTTCAAATAGAATAAAATATAATTCCCGGTTGGATTCATAGAGTTATTTATTTATCTAACCATTTCTTTCATTTTTCAACTTAACTAAGATCTTCTCTCTAATGCTTTTCTAGAAGGAACAATATCAAGATGGAAGGCCATAATCATGTAAATAAACTTATCAATTCATCAAGAGTGTTATTGTTTTGAGTCAATATAAAGACTCATTGAACAAATATAGGTCATCAATTTATCAAAAGGTGGAAGTCATACTATATGCTAGAACTACATCCTTAGCATAGTCAAGTGCATTAATATATGCATTGATTCAATAATCCTAAAAGGTTAGAGCTAAGTTTGGTATTGTCGATATTTGAGTTCATTTAGGCATTTGGAGGATAATTTTAAGTATTAAATTTGTTATATAGAAAGTACAATTTAATATATTTATAAGTTTGGAAAGAATTTTTGGTATTAATTACATAATTGGTTTACTATCATCATAGATTTATCTTGACCTTGAATTTATTATAGTGACTCTAGTTAAGAGTCTAAAACAAGAGCATAGAACCTTTCTAAAACAAGATCATTTCTTTTTTGGTATTCAAGTATGGCAAGAGAAACATAGTAATTTTGGAGCTAAAACTTAGAAACTTGGAAACACAAGTTAACATTACATTAACTCATTTTAAAATAATTTAGTACACCAACCATGTCAACCTCAAAGATGGCCTACACATTTACTCAACTAGGAAATGGGTTATAAAAATGTGCATGTCTCCATGTAGATTCATGTCAACTTCTTCCATCTTCCATTTCCTTAGTTCACCTCTCTTTACTTTGATTTCCATGAGTTGTATCCAAGTTGCTTGACAAAATGGTTGTATTGGCAAGATATATATTCAGACATGAAATCCCTGTAGATAATATAATCATTGTATTTTTTCATTTTTTTCAACAAAATGACCCATCAAAACCATGTTGCCAATGTGGCATGTGAAATTTCCATCTTGGTATGGTTTCACCAACTTGCTCTTTATTTGGGTGTATTTCATCAAATAGTAGGCTAGATTTATAAGTGGTGTAATGATAGAAAATACATCGCCCACAAAGCCACGATTCAAAACACGAGATTCCACCTTTCCATCTCTATTAATAATTAAGTTGAGAGAGGAAACCAATGCAACCAACAATAGCAACAATAGAAACCAATACAAACTACTCTATCAACAATAGAAACCAATGCAACCAAGTATCCAACAATTTAGGTTCATATTTCACATATAAAGCTCCTTCCCTCAATTAGAGCCTATGACATCCCAAGAAACTCTCTTTTTGGCAAGTACAAAATAGCAAGTAGAAGAAAGTACAAAATAGCAATTCAATAACATATAACTAGAAGAAAACATAGAATAGGAATTCTACAAGAAGAATATAGAATTCAACAAGAAGGAATATAATGACACAGAACAAGAGTTATCATAAAGAGTAAAATGCATAAATGACTAATAAATACAATAGATATGAAGAACGTAAACATGGAAATTGATTTCTATGAAAAAAATAACTATTTCTTTGAGAGTAACCATTCCAATACTTTGCTACATTTACAATCACATTCACCCTAGGAAATACTAGGTTGCAATGAACAAATTGTAATTCTCCATTAATGTTATTTACACATAGAATCCGGATGACCATGGACATATACATATAACTTAAGAAAATGCATAATATGCGTTCAAGAACACACGGACATATAACATGAACTACTATAAAGAAAAAATGCACCAAACTACTCGAAAATAAGTACATATAAAAGAAAGAGTTTAGAAACCATATCTAATCATCGTGGAACATTCTTCTTCTAAGGGTTTTTCACCAAGAAGAAAACATGAAAACAAATCACAAAGGGAATAAAATACTAGATGCAAATATCATTAGTGCAATCCCTGAATTTGTGACTCTTGCATTGCATATTATGTTGTTGATATTGAATGGAAATCAAATTTAACAAATTAATTTCTAAGAATTTCATTTCCATTAACAAAATAGCAGAAAATATATTATTAAGTATTCCAATGATCACTAAATTTCAAACCACATTCATCCTTGTAAATAAAATGTTACAGAAGAAATAATATGTAAAAGGAAACTAGAAAAGTAGCCGAACTGTTTCCATTAATGGTATTCAAACAAATAATAAGACTTAAGACTTACAATTAGAAGACAATATGTTTTAAACATTTATAATTGTATCTTGTTGGGAATACGAGATAAAATGCATCCACTGCACGCTTTAAACACAAATAAGGTCACACCATTCATCATATGTTTCATTTATTTTCTTCTATTTTATTTCAAAGGAAAAAAATGGTTGGGACGGTGGGATACAATGCATCAACTTGAAGAGTATCTTAAGATTCCACTTACTCATATTGAATTATAAATTAAATCAATGTTACTCACTTGACCTCGCTTAACTATGATTGATACTACCAAATCTTGAGATTATCATCAACAAACAATTGTGTCACGTCCCCATCCCTCAACCGGCGAAGAGGATGCGACGAACATCAAACACGGCCGGGAAAATAGCCCATGAACATAAAATAGAGGATATCAATGCTGAAATTAAAGCATAAACAACAGGCACAATTCATCATACAAGGATGCACAGTCCTTCAACAATCAGCGGAAGCAAACACATATACATTCCAGCATTTAACATCAATATAAATTACAGAGATGCAGTAAACAGCAGCACTTATCTTTTGATGAAGATTCACCCGCAACCAGCTACGTCGCTGCAACGTTCCACCCAACCATAGGCCAGCTTGCTCATCAATCTCTCAACAACGCTGCCACCCCCGAGCTGGGCATGATTCCTCCGGAGTAAGGGTCAATTGCAAGCTTATACATAGCCAAGGGGCACAAACAGCAAACCAACACAGCTGGGTTTCACAGGCTTTCAACAGACAAGCCAAGCCAGCACAGTCCGAAGACTAACCATTGCACTCAGGCAATTACTTAGCTGTCACAGCTTAAACAGGGAAAACAAATTCTGAGTCATTCTTGGCCCTATCGTGGCCAAAATGACTCTCACTCGAATTTACAACAGCCCCAGATGTAACAGTAATGACATTCACAACAGGGGAAAACTACAGCCCCGAATCTATCAGTGAGCACAACTTACAGCCGGGAAAAAACGACCCAAATAGCCTGTGAGACAGCCAAAAACGTGAATGGCCCTTCACAGCCAGTCGTGGATGCAAGAGCACGGCTCTCAGCTCTCCATGTGCGCCCCCAAACAGAAGAATACCTGTGCGTGGTTAAACAATCCGAACCAGCAAGGAAAGGAGCAGACAATGGAGGCCCTGCGTGAGGAAAAACGGCTCCGTTTTTGTCTGTGGATGCACACACAGCAGGAAGGACACGAATTTGCAGTTCGTGGGTGCTCAGCAACTCATGGGGGAGAGGAAGAAAACCTGTGTGAGACCCAAAAACACCCCAAAACCTGTGTGTGAGGAGGATTCAGAAAAAAAAATCATGGTGAGTGTGAACTGACCAGGGATGAGTGCGTGAGGGAGAAGAATGGGCAGACATGGGTGGAGTGAGCAAGTGGGTAAGGCTGACAGCCTGCCACTTCAGCAATAACTCCCCCAACCACCAGCTGAAGCATTAAAGAGGTTAACAAGGGAAGATGGGAAATCAACAAGGTGACAAACATGGGTTTTTCCCCCATAAACCAAGGTTTGACATCCCCCACCCCTTATCCTTTGGAACCATGCCCTTTTCATTCAACGTTGCACTGTCGTAGCTGGTTGTGGTTTATTTTAATTGATGTGCAGATTTACATGATGCCGAATTAAAATGTGCCGGATAGCACGACATACCATCGGCAATTATCCCCATTGCTGAAACATACACAACCAAATCAATGGTGGGGCTTTTGCCTTGAGCTCCTCACCACGATTAATTACAATATATACATCATGCAAAGGGGGTCAAAAACGAGGACATTACATTCCCCTCCCCCTTGGAATAACACCGTCCTCGATGTTCCATTACATATATACAATACATATACAATTGCACATCAAAATTTCAAAATTGCAGATCTATACCACGTTCAATCATCTACTTTGAACGTTCACGACCAAGCCTCTCGGCTTCCATGAACTTTTCCTGCTGGTTCTCAGCTTCTTGCTGGTCCCGAAGTCTAGGAACTTTGCGGCTATTGCCTTCATCATGTTCCCTCATTGGGCAGTCCCGACGTAAATGATGTCCTCCGCATCTCCAGCATTTCATTGGCTGCTTCATCTTTACCTGCTCAATTTCCTTTGAGTCTTTGTGCCTGGACCGTTTCTTATCGGGTAGCTTGGGCGATTGTCCCAATGCTGATCCACCTTCCTCTCCTTTGCCGATTGCTCCCAAAAGGCTTTTCACCTCCCTTTGCAAACCAATAGAGTCTTGCAAAATCTGG
>LPNX011197167.1:10304-66203 GCA_001517045.1 Pseudotsuga menziesii | reverse complement strand
TTCCATGTCAGATGTGAGTGCTGGCCATTCTGTCGAGTAGGACAGATGTAAGGGCTACCGCCATTCTGACGAGCAGGTCAGATGTAAGGGCAGAGCCATTCAGTTCATGGCTAAAGGATTCAGTTCCTTCCATGTCAGATGTGAGTGCTAGCCATTCTGTCGAGTAGGACAGATGTAAGGGCTATCGCCATTCTGACGAGCAGGTCAGATGTAAGGGCAGAGCCATTCTGTTCATGGCTAAAGGATTCAGTTCCTTCCATGTCAGATGTGAGTGCTGGCCATTCTGTCGAGTAGGACAGATGAAAGGGCTACCGCTATTCTGACGAGCAGGTCAGATGCAAGGGCAGAGCCATTCTGTTCATGGCTAAAGGATTCGGTTCCTTCCATGTCAGATGTGAGTGCTGGCCATTCTGTCGAGTAGGACAGATGTAAGGGCTACCGCCTTTCTGACGAGTAGGTCAAATGTGAGTGTTGGCCATTCTAATGTGACTGTAGGATTAGGTCCTATATGATCAGATATAAGGGCTACCGCCTTTCTGACGAGTAGGTCAGATGTGAGTGCTGGCCATTCTGACGAGTAGGTCAGATGTAAGGGCTACCGCCTTTCTGACGAGCAGGTCAGATGTGAGTGTTGGCCATTCTGACGAGTAGGTCAGATGTAAGGGCTACCAAAGACCTACGAGGAGGTAGGCATACACCCAGCATGAAATAAGGCTGGCTCTATAGAACTTCCAATGACGAGATAGCACACACATGATGATGACCAGGTGAGATCCAGATCGAGCTATGATCCAGATCCAGTTATGATGACTCCGAGAGATCCAGATCAAGTGATGATCCAGATCTAGCAGTGATGATCCAGATCGAGTGATGATCCAGATCCAGCAGTGATGATCCAGATCTAGTCCAATGATGATGATCCAAATCGAGTGATGATCCAGATCCAGTGATGATGATCCAGATCCAGTGATGATCCAAATCCAGTGATGTTGATCCAGATCGAGAGATGATCCAGATCCAGTGATGATGTCCCATGATGATCTAGATCGAGAGATGATCCAGATTCGAAGAATGAAGCTGACTTGAAGACGAAGACAACTTGAAGATGACGAGGACTTGACAATGACCCAGATGATACAGAGAAGAAGACTTGTGCTAATAAATTGTGTCAAGAGAATACCTTCCTAGTTAAGAGGGAGTGTTGATGTATTTGTAACTTCGGAATGTATTCATCTGTATTTCTTATGTATTGTAACCCGATGTTTATTCTGGGATGTATTTGAGTCATGTCATGCCCCGATGTTCCGATCGGGAAGTTTCTATAATGAGAAAGTCATGTCAAGTCATTGTGGGTAACCCTCTTATTGGTCAAGGGTTAAAGTCCCCACAGTTGTGGGGCCCTTGGGTTATTAGACTATCCTAGTGAAGTCGACCCTAGGTGAGTCATTGTAAGTCGGGGCAATTGTCCCCACCATTGTGTTACCCTCCTATTGGTCGGAGGAGGCAAAGTCCCCACAAGTGGTGGGGCACTAGGGTTATTAGACACTCCTAGAGATGTCGTCTCTAGTAAGTAATTGTTAAGTGAGGCCGACATGTTGGAGTGCACTTCAAGTAAACAAAAGAATATAAATAGAGAGTGAGCCTCTCTATTTATCTCACTTGCAACAAACACACTCACTCATTGGGGCGCATGAGTGAGAGAGGAGAAGCTCCCTCAGCGTGAGAGAGAGAGACTGCTGCTGTCGGGAGATCATCTTACTGTTTTCCGGTTGTACCTTTTGTGCTGATTCTATCTCTGAGGAAGTTGCGGGGTTTTCTCCTTTATGGTTTCCCTGAGGAAAACTCTTTGTCTCTTGTCTCTTATGTTGTGCTTATGTTTTATTGTTGTGCTTGTTATTCTCTCAGTGAAAAGATCCTAAGATCATAATGCTAGCTTGAATGATGAAAAACTAACAAAAAATTACACAACCACAGAAAGAGAAGGTCTGGCAATGGTATATGCACTGCAAAAGTTCAGGCATTATCTCTTGGGCAGTCATTTCAAAATGTTTACTGACCATTCTGCTTTGAATACCTGGTCAATAAGCTTGTGTTGGAGGAGAAGATATGTCGATGGTTGTTTCTCTTTCAGGTGTTTGACTTCAAGATAATTGTGAAGCCGGGTCGCTTGAATGCTGGTCCTGATCATCTATCCAAAATCGAGACAGGCGAGGAGCCCACTAATATTGAAGAAGGATTACCTAATGCGCAATTGTTCAGAGTCGACATGGCCAACGACCACTATGCGCAAATTATTCAATTTTTGGCGACAAGAGTCGCACCAAAAGAACTTTCCACAAGTCAAAGGAAGCAGTTGGTGGTTAAAGCTTCTGATTTTCAGTTGATTGCTAGGCACTTGTACAAGAAGGGACCTGATGAAATTTTGCGGCGATGTGTCCTCCCACATGAACAAGAGCAGATTTTAGAAGAAGCGCATGCTGGAGTGGCTGGGGGACACTATGGCGACCGAGCTGCTGCAAGGAAGGTGCTGCGCGCAGGCCTATGGTGGCCTACTTTGCATAATGATGCGACCGATTATGCGGGGAGCTGCAATGTCTGTTAACGCATTGGAAAGCCATCGCGAAGGGATGAAATGCCACTGGTGCCCCAGGTAATTTTGCAACCTTTTCATAAATGGGTTGTGGACTTTGTGGTTCCAATCAACCCACCGGGGAAGCGAACCGGTGCGCGGCACATAATCACAGCAACCGATTATTTGACAAGGTGGGCGGAGGCTGCACCAGTCATAGATTGCACCGCTGCGACAGCAGCCAGGTTCTTGTTTGAGAATATTGTGACGCGGTTTGGATGCCCAAGGATATTGATGAGTGACCAGGGCAGTCACTTCATCAACCACACGGTGCGAGCGCTGACGGAAGAATTGCAGGTGCAACACAAGAAAAACACTCCATATCATCCACGGGAAAATGGAACCGTAGAAGCTTTCAATAAAATATTGGAGAACGTGCTTACAAAGGTATGTAATACTAACCAAGATGACTGGAATTTGAAGATTCCTGTAGTGTTGTGGACATATCACACCACTTGCAAAAGATTGACGAGGCAGACACTGTTCAAATTGGTATATGGGCAAGAGGGAGTCATGCCTATGGAATACATCATTCCGATTCTGCGCATTGCAACCATGACGGGCATGGATGACGAAGCAGCGCTTGAGGAGCGCGTGGCGCAATTGATTCAACTTGAAGAGGACTGCTTTATCGCAGGCTTCCATCAGCGTGTTGAGAAAGACCAGCAGAAGGCGTGGCATGATCGCCACATAAAGAACAAACAGTTTCAAGAAGGAGAATTGGTGTTGCTATACAACAGCAAGTTCTTGAAGCATCCAGGTAAGTTCCAAATACACTAGTTAGGCCCATACCTCATTAATTCTATTACCTCTGGGGTGCATTTCAATTGCAGAAGTTAAATGGGGTGGTACTGCCAAAGCTCATGAATGGAAGCTGCTTGAAGCCCTATTGGACGGAGTAAGAACTGCGCGATGCCTGAAGCACTATGCAATAAAAAGGTAAAAGTAGAGTAGATGAAGGGGAGACGAGCGAGCCAAGAGAAAGTGGTTGCGCAAGCATAAGAGTCGATAACATAGTTAGTTAGACAAGCCGCGACAGCCGCAGGGTTGCGATTTGGTCAAATCAGCAATAAATACAGACAGTTAATAGCAGTTAACCGACGACGTTTGTTGAAGCGACGCGCATTTATGGCCGATCCGACCGTTAGAGGGACAGGATCGACAACGGATTCGGGTCGTTAATGATGGATTTGGTCATGATGGCCGTGGGTGATTTGGTAATGATGAGGATAGATTAACGAAATGCTATAAGGCACGAGATGCGGGTTGACAGCGCCACTGTGCTAAGCAGAGCCGAGAGAAATACAGAGCTAAGTAAGTTGTGTGAGTTCAGAGCGACGGCAAGAGTGTGTGACTAGTGCGTTATCTCAGTGAGGTGTATTGGTGAGGCATGATGAGTAACCTCGACACTGTGGAGATTTCGAGTGAGCAGGAGTCACCAGTTCGGCCAACCGCCATTGTTGAAGAAGTCATGAGCATGCCGATTGGATCATCATCGATCCTGAAAAGCGGAAGGGCGAGAAGTCGAGCTCCATGTCGCCGCAGAAAAGACAGACACGAACTTCTATCAGGGCGCAAGGGGAAGGAACGGCGCAGACGAAGCCATCCAGCTCCAGGGCTGTGGAATCTGCGGTTCGCACCGGGGTTTCTGTGAAGGATATTCCAGGGTACATTGCTCCCACCTGCCCTGGTGCGAAACCTCGACATCTGACCAAAAATCAGAAGTATCAGTCAAAAATGTCAGCTCTGCCGGCAGGAATGACATGCACCATTGACATTGTCCCTGCATTAATAAAGATGAAGTATGAGGACCATGATTTGTTGTTGTGGAAGGACGTAGCGGATGAGCCCTATGAGTCATTGCCTTCGGTTGCAAGAGCACCCATAGAGCGTATTTCGAAGCCATGGGCGCAAGGACTGAACAAATCCGAGTTGTTGGGGCTTATCAACATGCCGCATTTTGGGCGGTTGAATGAAGCAAATGCGTGTGTCAAACAGCTTTTGGCGTGTTTTCACGGAGGAACGCTATGGTTGGACACACCAATCGTGATTACGATGGACTTGATCTTGAAGATCACGGGGTTTTCAAAGGATGGGGCAAACCCATCACAATACTTCAGAAGAGATGATGATAAGCGGCTTGCTGCACGATTGAAGGAGAGGTACGAATTGCAGCGCGACGGCAGAGCATATCGCATCGACAGTATTAACGAGAGGGTCATGCGTATTGGCGCACGGATTTTGGCAAAGTAAAATTGTCAGAAAGAATCGCCCTGTTCAGTGCAATTCGAGGGTGATTGCATGCGTGCAACAATGCGCTGAGGGAGTCCAAATGAACTGGTCCTCTTTTTGTTGAATAAGCTGACGGAGGATGTGGTCGCAGTTCATGCCGAGGAGCAGCCTTTCTCTTATAGCTGGCTCTTAATCTTAATCGCGTTGGTGGCTTGGATGGAGCCATAGGATTACCAAAGAATGACGATTGAAGCTATCAAGGTGTGCAAAGGCGCACGATATCCAAACTTGTGGTGGGTGGAGGAGCCCAGTCAGCAAGCGGATTGTGCGATCCACTTTGGGTTAACCGGGATACGTTGTAATAAGCAGCGGTCAAAATTCCAAGGTTATTAGACGCTGCAGTAGTGAAGTATCAAAGGATCATGTAGTTCGCCATCGGGCCACGCTTGATTCACATCCAGGCACGGCGCGACCCTGATAGGGAATGGCTTCCCATGGCCTATAAGGTGATAAATGAAGAATTAGAAGCAGTGGTTCAAGATTGGCCTGCTGAATGGTGCGAACCGGTCAGTGTAGAAGTATCGGCGGGGCTGCCTGAAGAGCCTATCGCCAAGAGCAGAGTGTTCATGATTCTGATGGAGAGTCGTCGACGGATACTGATCCAGAATCACAGCGCATCCTAGACGAGATCCGGACAAAGTGGGGAATGGAGCAGGATGCGAGCAGTAGTACCAAATCAGCAATGGAGGCCCAACTGCAGTGACTCATTAAGGTCATCATTGATTCCTCTGATACCGCAGGAAAAGAGATGAGGAAGTTAGCCCAGGAAGGTTTTGCAGAGGTACGCACCAAGTTAGATTTTGTTTATGATGATGTTTTGAAGAGAGCACCGGAGAGTGCCGCTATGCAGGAATTCCCGTCGATTAGCACTGAGTCGCGGGCTACAAGCATTCAGGTTCCCTCGACTGCAATTGACGCAGAAAATGAGGATGTGAACTCCTCACTGCAGCAGCTGCAAAATATTGCATTAGATATCAACAAGCTATCGACCAAGACCTTAGTACACATGCAGTGGGTCGCCAACCAAGAGTTGGCTGATAGGCAAAAGGAGCTCAGCGACCGGTACCTGGGGTCGCAAGTTGAAGACGAGAAACTGAAGAAGGAATTAGAGGAGCTACGACAGGTAAAGGAGCAGCTAGCATCAGAAACAGCACAGGAGATCGAAGCATTGAAGACGGCGCAGGACGAACTGAAGAGGAAAGCTGCTGAGGAGATTACTGCATTGAAAAAGGAAATCGACCGCATTGTTATGGAGAAGGCGCAGTTGTTTGCTAGCAGAGGCAAGGTCGAAGAGGCCAATGCTGAGGCCTGTCAACACATCCACGAAAGCACGGCGGAGCTATACGCAGTCGCCAAAGCCAAGCGACTTGAAGAAGTCATCGTGCAGCTACAATTGGCCAACAACCTGTTGAACGCTATAGTTTACCTAGAGAAGCCACCAGAGCAAGTTGCAGAACGAAAAACTGCCATTGAAGAGATTGCAGCAGTTTGATGAACTGGAGCAAGATGCAAAGAAGATCACAGAGGCAACGACACAATTTTGGGGTAGTGTCGTTCAAGATGAGCAGCTAGAGCAACTTACGGCACAATTGCAGGAAGGCGAGAACCAGTTGGCCACGCTGAAGGCAGCACTGAGGACAATGACACCAATCGTGTCAATCACGCGGTCCGCAGAGCTGAAGGACTTGCAGCAGCAAGTGGGAAAAGCTCAGGAAAGACAGCGGAAACGCAGTAACCAACTTGACGAGTTCCAAGAAATTGGAGCCCAATTGTCAGTAAAAGTCGTTGCTGCGCTGCAGGCTGTGCAAGACGGTAAGAAGGAAATCAATGCAAAATTGGTAGAGCACCCTCTGAAACAGGACCTACTATGTTGTCAGGATGTGGCCGCACAAATTCAAGTGCAGATCAAGGAGATCATGTAGCAATACGAGGACTTCAAGGTGAAGACCAATGAGTACACTATGTCCATCTAACGTGGCTCGAGGACGAGCCACAAGACTGTGTTGGGGGCTTGTTGGCAAGGGTTTTGGGTTAAGTGAGTTGCATAGCATCGCGGATGCTATGCAAGCTCACATGGCACCGCACAAGGAAAGGATAGCACGATAGGCGAAAGATAAACCGTTTTGAATATTTTATGCATTTTTTTGTACCGATTGACCATATTTTGTGGATATTGGTCATTACTAATTAGTTGGTTAAATCAGTTAGCAGTTAGTTAGAAGTGGACCATGAATGTAAAGGCGCAAGCCTATATATAGAATTAGAGTTACAAGTGTAAGAGAACATCATGGAGAAATCATCAGATCGTGAAGTCATTTTGTGGTTGATCACGGTATCATTTGTGATGAACTGTTTTGGATCTGTGGTTGATTGCGCAGAAGTAATATGACACGACGAGTGTTGATCTGAATCGCTATCATCTTTTATCTTCTATGTCTTTTATGTTGCTGCAATGTTGATGATGAATGCCAAGTAAATCCGCAATATGAATGAATGATGCAATGGTTTCTGCTTATGAATACTGTTATCCTTTTAGATCTGTTTTCGCACTGGTAGATCTGTTATAGCCATGAATAAATGTTGCGAACTTTCCATCAACTACTCCCTTTTCCCCATCTCAGAGTATCTTCTCCTCTTTAAAAGTAATGCTCTGGGAACAAACTCTCTCCAAAGCTTGTATTTTTTAGTCTTTTGGAATCTACATTGGCCATTGTCCTATGTCTTCACATTGGAAATCGGAAAGAAGAAAACTGAAATCTAAAAATCAGAAACCAGATCTGAAGAAGACTGAAATTCAGAACTGATAAATCTGAAAATCTGAAGAAGTAAATTTGTTGTATTCCCCAATTTGTTAGATTACCATTCATCAATTAGATTTAAAGGTAGTCATGTCATTTATAAAAATTAAAATTAGCAAACTCAAATATTGTCGTAAACAATATTCTTCTATCTCAAGTGCCATAGATAAGTCACCCACTAGCTAGCATTTAAACAAGAACAAGTCAACTACTTCTAAACATCGATTTCAAACCCTAAAATTACTTTATGGATGTATCCAAATGTTACCATCTAACAAATATTATGCTGATTGCACCTCTATAAAAGTGTTAAAATTTGTGATTAAACACAATTTTTAATGTAAGCCAGAGACTCAACTATGTTGTATTTGGGTTGGTCCTCTCATTGACGAGACAATCAACTAGGAAAGTGAGTCAATTGACCAACTGACTGGTTCAAAAAGTGACTAACCGACTGGCTCATAAAGGGACTAAATTCACATGATGGTCTATGATTTGCAACCGTCTTGGATATTCAAATTTGACATAATCAACCATGTTTTAAGGGGATTAATTAAGCACTCAAGTATAAATAAGTGAGCTCATGTTTTAGTGCAACTTAGTTGTGACAATGATGACATGCAATATTGCATTCTATGCCATAATACTATCTCTAGACACCAATAAGTTTCCTTGGATATGTTCTTTATGTTGTATGGTTTATCCTAATAAAAGTGCTTGAAATAAGATTAAAATATCACATGCATATCATATGGAGAACTGGCTAAACAACACACCATCATAATTCTCTCCACAACATAAGGATAGGGATATGAGTGTACTAGCAATGGAGTAAATAAGGCCATAGGTGAAGGGTTCATACTAATTCAGAAAGGAAAAGAAGAAAACCGAAGTTTGTTGGAAGATTATTGGAAATATGTGTTGGTTTATGTAACCCTTCATAAATTAGTACACTATTTTGTATGGCTAAAGCTACCATTTTATCATTTTTGATATGCAAGTTGTTTTATCACATATGCAAGTCATTGGGGTTTATTTAAAACGAAGTTGTTAGGAATTGGCTAAAAAACTGTAAAAAAAAAGTCATTGTACTTCTACACTAGGTTGTGAAATTAACACTATAGTAGACAAGCATTTGATACAATAAAATGTCCATAGATCAATGATTTTTGGAACCAACAGTAAGCCTCTATCAATTCTGGAAAATTACAATGAAACAAAATCAATGAGACATAAAATGTCAAATTACCATTCACCAATTTATGATTAAGGTTTTGCTCTTGATTTATAAGCTTTGCGGCTTTATATTTAAGTTTTGAGGTTCAATTTACGGTTAGGGTTTTATAGTTTTCCTTTGGGGTTATTTATTTGTTTATTCTCATGTCAAAAAATCACTATTTCTAGTCAAAAACTTGCCCTGTTGTAGCTAAAACGTTTCAGAAAACCAGGAAACTGTTGGAAACGTTTCAAGAAACGATTGGAAACTCTGGAAACGTTTCAGGAAACGGCTGGAAATGTTTCTGATTTTTGGATACGGCTTGGAAACGTTTCAGTGGAGTTTCCAAGACGTATCCCCTCAGTTTCAGTTTCTAAAACGGGGAACAGTGTTTCCGCTCCCCTTCCTAGAAGTTTCCGGTAACTTAGCTTTGCAGGGGTGTCCACTTGTAATTTTCATCAGAAAGTTTATGAGGGTGACATGTTGATGATGCCTTGGATGACAACTTTTGGATGTTCATGGAGATTTAATGATTGGTTAGGATTTGGGTGTTTATTGCTATTTGATGTTGCTCCTCATTCATGCATTTTCCTTGGTATATTGATGGTGTCCATGATGGTATTGAGTTCTTGGCATGGATTCATGGTTCTACAGCTGGTTTTCATGTTGTTTCTAGAGTGAATTGAGCAACACAGGACCCTGATTTCAAACTATTGGTTCTCCAACACCTTTGCTTGGATGAGGGCATAAGATATATGGTTGGAAATCTCTTTGCAAACCCTTTCCAATGGAATGGAACACTAAGCCTCATTCTTAGTAGTTTGGGAGCACTGGAGTCGTCTTTCGGGCCTTTTTTCACCTTTTTTGAGCTATTTCCAGCACTTGGTTTAAACTTTATTCCCCTACTATGATGGAAGGTGTCCCACATCTTTGGAGTTATTTTCTCCTTGCATGGAGAAGCTTATGGGTTGATTATTGTACTTGTGGTATTGACCACCTCATATTATGGATGTTTGTTAGAGTTGGTTAAAATTTGGAGAAGTATTTTTATGTAATTACTCCTCCCTAGGAGAGATCTAGGGTTTTGGTTGATTTAGTATTATTTTATTGTAAAGGAGGTTGAACTCCTCTCCTATATAAGAGAGCCTCTTCCCCATTTGTACTCATGGTTGTATTTTGAGAGCGTTCTCTCTTTTGGAGCCTAACACACATCTTTCATGGTGCAGCTTGAAGTGTAAGGGTTTCTTCTCCATTCAAAGAGTGGTGTCCTTGTTCCTATTTCCAATGTTGCTAATGGATTGTAGAATAACCTAAAACTTGTTAATTAGGGCCATAGAAAGGAAAATCTCTCTCATTGGAAAGGTTTTATGTGAGAATTGTATTCTTCTCTCTCCTTTTGATGTTTTATGCATCATTATACTACTTTGTTCTGATCATCATTCCAGAGTTAGAGCTTGTAATATTCCATTGTATGAAGCACGCCCTAGTTGGCATAGCTTTGATTGCGGCACCACTCTTGGGACATCCTAGCTGATTTCTACATTTATTTTTAGAATGTTAGGGTTTATTGTGGCATGTGCATGCAGTCCTAATTTCCCTAACTTTTCATGAACTAACCCCTTTGTTGGATTAGCTTCTTTTGACTCTATTTGCCTTGGGGATTAGCACTATTCTTCATGGTCCTCCCATTACCACTTTATCATATACTACAAAAAGACCTGTAGCCACCTTACACACACCTGGGGGGGAAACACAACAAAAAACTTCAAGTTGCTTGGTGTGTCCTTGGGGGCAAGTCTCAAGTCAGGTACTGTAACCTGATCCTGACTCCTCCATTTAGGTCACTCCTAACGGAGCCAAGGGGGGTAGTCACTATTAAAGAATTGCTAAGTTATGGATGAGATGGTTGTTAGGAGTTTACAAGTGATTCACTAAAACAAAATACTGCAAATTTATAGTTTAGATCGACAGCATAGAAAAAAGATATGGCATTCATAACATGATATAACTGAAAACATAAATAAAGATACAAATTAAACCAATGCCAAAATGGAGTCGAATTTTAAAGTGTTGTTGAAAATGAGAAATGTTTTGCAATGTACTTAGTCGATTTTAACTTATTCTATGATGAGTGAGTTAAGGAGAAAGGGGATTCCCAATATACCGTGAGGTACTGGAAATATGTCTGGATTCTGAGAAAAGTGGCTCCGCATGGGAAATTTTGGGCTAGATGGAGTCGTGGGGGAGTGTTTAACACTACACCAACAAGGATGTAGCCTAATGAGACCCCACGGTCACTTTCTATTTGTTCCCGCTTTCCCTGAAGAATTTTCCCACTGTTACTCAGGTTCGTTACACAAGATTTTCGTAATGTTTGAAGGGTTGTAACTTTTCTTAATGTGAGTTTGATAAATTAAATGTGAGGAATTAGTTAATGAGCATTCCTGCTTTTGATTATCCCAAAGCTCAAGGAGAACATGCGATGGGAAAGAGCATAAACCGAAATGGCAAATTGTTTATTCAAATTTGGTATTGTAAGACGAAAGGTAAAAGCAGTGAGACTAATTACTACAACAAGGAATATCTTTTCTCCAACGAGCAAGCTCTTTGGGTAATTCGGTAGATCAATGTCGGGTTAGTATTACTTCTCAAAACAAAAAATCATGCCACAAAGGAAAAGAAATTATAATAAAACTACACTACTTTCTACAGCAGAGAGTATCTTTTCCCCAATCAAATGGATTCTCTTGGGTAATTTGGTAAAGCAACGCCGGATTAGTTCTATAATGAAGTAAAAAATAAAGAGTGATTGCGTTATAATCAAATTCAAACTAAACTTAATCTAAAGACTTGCAAAAAGTAAATAATCACACAATGGCCAGATACAGGGTTCCCCCAAATGGGAGAAGGGGGGTGAGGGACTCGTAATCCCACTTGCTTTTTATTAACCCTATTACAATATGCTTTTTATAGATGGGTTCTCCTTTTGATCTTGGAAAGTGATCAAAAAGACCTACAAATCTTGTTAGAGAAGGGGAATGAAGAAGAGGGAATTGGAGGTGATTTGAGGAGCCTGAAACCTCAAAATTTCGCTAGCATTTCTGTTTAACCCATCACGAAAAGGCAAAAACCAGAAAGCTATGTATTTGTAAAATTAGTGGGTTAGTCAATAAAATACAATAAGCAAATACAACCTAGTACTTATCGAAAGATAGAAAGATTTTGTTACTTTGAGTACTAGCCTACTAGGAAAGAGAAACTAGATCTGAGCTTCTGATTATGAAACAAAAGCACTTTTAGATCTAATCAAACAAGTAAATAAAATGATGAACTTTAGCATACGATTTACTTGTTCAATAAGAGTAGCCAGAAAGAAAAAGATTTGTAGTTTTGAAGAAGGAAAGAGAAAGAACTCAAGCCCAAGCTTGAACAAGATCGAGGAGGAGGATGCCTGAAAAACAAGAAACGTTAGATCCAGAATATGTGGTGAAGAAGACAAGATGCAGTCGAGCTCCAATCTTACTCCACGCTTTGGTGACCTACACAGTTAAAGAACCCTTCACACAAGTGATTAGATCTAGTATGGTAGATTAAATAAAATCAAAAGTGCATAAGTATAACCAACTACAACATGCAACTCTTAGATCTTAGATAGCGACTCATAAATAAACAAATTGAACCTTCAAATATCTATTCTATGGATTAGCATATAATCTTCTTAGCTAGATAATCAATACTTGCATAAAAGGAAAAAGAATGAAGCAGATATCACCTCAGTTATTTAATCAAACATTCACAACAATAAGAGTTCTTGCACCATCAATCTGACCTCCAAAGTCTCAACTTTATTCATAAAACGATAAGCAATTGCAAATTTCATGAGCAGGGGTTCCTTCCATCCATCATGAATGAGGCAAAAGAACTTGCTTTTCTAGAGTTTGCAAACCCCTGGGGGATGCACCAACTAAGCCGAGTGGACTTGAGTTAACTAGAACTGTTTGAGTTATCTGAGGGATTGATTGGATGTGACTATATGAGGAGGCAACGCCTCTCCAAAGATAGATGCGCCCTCCTTTGGATGTTTTACCAACCCATTCCTCATATGCCACATCAACCAAGTAAGCCAACTATGAGGGCCCATGAGGGGGGCGCACCCTTCCTCGAAATATTGATTCGCCACACTCCAATTCCATATCAAAAGTCACGCCTTCAATCATGGGAGGACTCACCATCTTTCCCACGTCACTCCAATGTTAGGTTTTTCAACTCAGCCAAGCGTGACGGCCACACTTGCTCATGCGTTAGTTTGGAAGAGGGGGTGCATACCAAGTTTAATGTAATCGCTAGCTTTATTTTATACTAATATGATATTATATCCAAAGTATGATGTCATCCACCATATAAAACAATCGCCATCCTTTCCAAGTCACCACTTTGACTTATGAGTTTAACTTTTATTTTTGACTTTAGTGCAATTTGTCATAATCTAGCAAATTTTTGCCACTTCGTTGCATCGATAGATAAATAACGCCATACGAGACAATTTAGTCACCCAGAGCATGACAAACGTGGGTCCCGAGGTAAAGGAGGTGCTCTGAGCTTGAAAACGAGCCCATCCACGCCAAAAACGGACTCGGGATCATACCTTTATTACATTTTGAATTTTTCCATTTAAACCATTAAAAACTGGCCTAAAAATGTGGAAAATTTTATTTTTCTCGAAATTAGATGAAACTCTAGGGGGGCTTAGTACATGTCCATATGACTCAATACCGATGCCTAACACGTTTATATACATCAACACATGAACTTTAATAACCTCCTAAGGCCTAACCACCAAGACGAAAATTCCAACTTTGGAGGTGCGGTGAAAAACTCGAAAATTATACATCACTTATTCAGCATTGCATAATTGACAATGGAAAAACCACCTTGGAATAATCGGATTGATAGCCAAGTCCTTTACAAAAAGATTGTCGTGTTAGAGCATTTATTACAATGCCCCCAAGGGGTATGAACGTGCATTTTTATTAAAAAATGGACCACAACTAGTCCTGATGAACTGTGGAACCTTCCGAGCACTCACAATGAACAACTGGCTTGTTCATGACTATGGCAGCTCGCTGGGAATCCACAAAGTGCAGAATTAGTGGATAAAAAGACCTAACAATTTTCTTAGGCTAACTCTTCAAATCACCTTCTGCCTTTATTGCCATAGCCTAGCAAATTAGCAACCTATACCTAGGTAAGCTCCTCTTGAGTTGGAGAAGAGCCAACCTAAAGTGTAGAGAGGTGGTCATTTAGTTGACAGTGGATGACCCCTTTAAGTGATAGTTGGGCTAGTTTTGTTCTTTGAGGCTTTAATCATACATGCTGGTTCAAGCTATAACAAGGTGAAAAGAGCCTGGCATGAACAAAGTACATCTTAAAAATTGTGGTGAATTACAGCAGAAAAATTGACAGTCACAAATCTTTTAACCAATTTATTTATGTAGCAGTAGAAAAAGGATATAATGATTGAATTTTCAACCCTGTACATACATTAGTAAATGACCAAAGATATATGTAAGATTCACCACTCTCTATGGTCTTATAACAATGTAATTAAATACCATATTTCATCATTCCACTCTGTAAACAAGAACAAAAAAGCATTGACAGGAATCCCCTGGATTATGAGTCTCAGCAGCATAACCCTTGTTTGCAATTTAGATTTATCATACAGGTAAAATTTATTTAGTAAAACATCCACAAATATAAGATCTGCTGTAAAGGAACATTGTCTTTTCTGAAGGTAGTTTTAAACATTGAATTTTTGGTAATCAGACAGTTAGTTCAACAACAGAGTTTCATATCAATAAATGATAAAACTGTCTTTTATCCTTTTTAATGGATATATTTTCCAATAAGTTCTATTCCTACACAAAATACATCATCAGTGCCCATGATAATCTTAAATTCAATGTTTAAAACTACCTTCAGAAAATACAATGTTCCTTTACAGCAGATCTTATATTTGTGGATATTTTACTACATAAATTTTACCTGTATAACAGATTAAGTGGACAGAACCTGATGCTACAACAAAAATGACCCTGAGATCAAATCCAGTCTTCCATACTGAGGAATAACAATATCAAGGAAAACATGAACAATTGAAACTGATAATTTAAATTAATGGAAACAAAAACAATATAGTTCCTATTCAGAAATAGAAGCATTTTTCCCACTTTAATTATTCATTATTAACAATGCCTGTGATGCCAGAGAAGTTTAGGACTTACTTGAGTATTTCTTTGAAATGCTCTCCACATTCCTTACATGGATAGACTCTCGATAATATCGCCATCTACATCATAAGGATGTGCCAGAAGAAGGATGATTTTAAACCATCGGTATATCAAACAGTGAGATCGTCTAAGCAGAAGAAATATACTAACTATACAAATAGAATCATCTCATGAATGAACATAGAAAGGTTTGTGAATTTAAAAAAGGTTAAAAAAATGTTTCCTGAAGTCCAATCAGATATTTGAAAAATATCAACATAAATGATAATAAAGATCAAAAGAGTCCCATTAATACACGATAATTCACACTCATGCATATATCACATGCTACATCCAAATAGAATCCTTGACAAACAATTAACTTGCTCAAATGTCAAATAATGTAAAACAAGAAAAATTCACTAAGAATATCATTAGGTAATCACAGTGCAAGAGACATGAAGTTTATTATTCTAACTAGAATGCCCCCAAAGCAGGGAAAACGGTATGCCGAAGTGAATCAAGGTGGTGTGAATCAAGGTGGTTATGCTGTTCAAACTTCAAAGATCAGGGGATTTTGTTTCTAGATGGAAAATGAAAACTTCAAAAGGTCTTCTAGTAGGGGTAAACGTGAAAATACATATAGTGGGGTTTGCGGCACAAGAGTTCAATAAATACTTGTTCATCATTAAATCAACCCCTGTTTCTAACAGAAATTTCAAGAACAGTGCAGTGGTAACTGTAGAATTTGAGCATAAAGATCTAGATGCTAAACAAGATAGTAATACTGTGAAAGAGATCAACACTATACAAATTCATGCAATAAATGGGCTAAACATTAATCATCACACAAAAGAGAGAAGACAATAACATTAGAGAGAGAGAGAATGTTGCATTACATTAAGTTTCAATGAATGAATAGAGTTACAATAAATAGGCAAGGCAATTCGAATTAGGGTAAGAGGCAATTCAAATTGCTCATGCAATGCAAGAGGTGCTAGTGAGGCTTGACTAGAGCCAAAGACCCTTAGTTAATCATGCACACTCTCCAAACTGAGTAACACTAACTCAAGATTTCAATCACTAGTTCTAACCAAATGAGGCACATGCAACTAAGTGTATGCACATGTAATTGAGTGAATGCACATGCATGAGAAGCAAATCCCTAAAAACACTCAAGGAGGGCGCTATTGTTTCATAATAGCTAAAAAGAAGTTGCATGAAGTGCCTAAGCAGTGGAGTAAACTCACCAGATTCACTCCACAACTCTAACTTACAATGTCATACCCTAAAATCAAGGAAAATAATCCCTAATTGAAGAATTCAACCTCGTATGCCAAAATAGACTTCAGGAGTTCTAATAATAGCAGGTTAGGCCCTTGGGAGTTTTGTAGAATCTTCAAGGTGACTCAGGTGGTCAAATTGAATGGGTTTTGGCCCACTAGAGTCATGAAGTAATGGTCCAAGTCACTAGATAGGAGAATGATACTATGGAGAGGTTTTTTTTCCTCTAACACCTCCCCATAAGCCTGACTAGGTTAAATAAATGAAAAAAAGAAAAAAAAGAAAAAATGGGTCCGGGTAATTTGTAGGCATATTAGGTACCCATGCACACAAGATTCTATAAAAATTGAGAAAGAGGGAAAAACCACATGGGAACCTCCTCCCTTCCAAAATAAATGAGAATGTGAAGAGAAGGCTTTAAGGAGCTTGCTCAAAAGATGCCTTCATTCCCAAAGAAGCTCTCAACTAGGTGCACTGCTTCTTGATGAAGAGCTTTGAGAAGATTCTCGCAAACTTTTGTGAACTCCTCCTTCTTTTGAAGTGCATGTGAGTCTATTCACAAGATCCAAACACTTTGAAGTGCTTTAATGGTGCTTCTTGACCACTCCTTGCTTTGAATGGAGGAAACCCCTTGAAGCTTTTGTGCAGAACTTAGTAAATTGTAGGAGCAAAAGTTGTAAATCCAGAGTATGATGAGACATTCTAAAGATCATCTTCAAGGAGAACCTAATTTGGGATAAGTTCTCTTATAGATCCTAAGTATTACAAGACATTATGGAGATCTTCTTTAATGGAAACCTGATTTGGGACAAGTTCTCCAATGGATAGCAGAAAATTGTTGATCACCTCTTCTTCTAGGCTTGTAAAAGGGTCTTCCTAAGTTGAGTGGTGGATCATGGATGTGCATATGTCCACGTAGTCCATATGTTGCGAAGCTTTTGGGGCCTCTTTCATCCTTTCAATGGATGTGAATATGTACTCATAGGGCATATGCTGCAAAGTTTTTGGGGCCTCCTTCAACCTTCAATAAGACTGGATCCCTGTAAAAACTAGTATACCAACTATTTAGAACACCTACAACTTTGATACCATGTAGATTTTGAGCATATAGATCTAGATACTAAACAAGATAAATACTGTGAAAGAGATCAACAATCTGCAAATTCATGCAATAAATGTGCTCAACATTAATCATCACACAAAAGAGAGAAAACAATAACACGAGAAAAAGAGAATGTTGTATTACATTAAGCTTCAATGAATCAAGAGAATTACAATAAATAGGCAATGCAATTCAAATTTGGGTAGGAGGCAAGTCGAATTGCTCATGCAATGCAAGAGGTGATAGCGAGGCTTAACTAAAGCCAAAGACCCTTAGTCATGCACACTCTCCAAACTAAGTTACATTGACTCAGGACTTCCCAATCATTGGTTCTGTTACCACCTAAGTTGTACTTAGTCAGTGTTATCAAGTGAGCCTGGTGAACCTGACAAAGATGATTTGTTCATACTACAGAAGACCTTCAGACTTGCTTCTAGGAAGTGTTCTTTTTATCTACCACATGTTCATACCCCCTCGGGGGAGTTGTAATAAAATGTTCTAGCATGGTAGTGTCTGTAAAAGACTCGGTCTCTTGGACTCATTTGTCAATCTGATCAGCCCAGAGTGTTTTTTCCCTTGGTTATTATTGGTTGTTGAATAAACGACTGATAATTTCTGAGTTTTTCACTCAATACCTCCAAAGTTGGGATAGTCGGCTTAGCATTTAGCCCTATTGAGGCTATTAGAGTCTGTGTGTCAATGTATAAACATGCTAGGCATTATGGTCGAGTCATATGAACATGTGCTAAGTCCCCCCAGGTTTTGTTTTTTTTAATTTTTAATTTTAATTTTTCCACAAAACTTAGGGCTATTTTTTAATAGTCTAATTGGAAAAATTGGTCTTGTAATAAAAGTGGGGTTAAAAGTCTGTTTCAGTCATGGGGGTGCTCATTTTCTAACTCGAAGCACCCAGTAAACCCATAAACCCACTTTTCCTAAGTTTTGAGTGATTTTTCCACCACTTAGGTAAGAAAATAAAATAAAAAAATCAAATATTAATTAATTTAATTAAATAATGGAGCAAATCCAAATTCCTAAATCAATGGATTTTGGTCCGATTTGACTGAAATCAATCTCATTAGCTTCAGATTGACCAAGAGTTCCCATTCCTTAACTGAAGGCATGGATCAAGGTTGAAGAGGAGCTTAACAGGCTCATGCAGATCTGGGGGTTGCGCCCTCCTTTCTCTCTCCTGCACACGTGTGGATCAATCTGGGAGTTGTTTGATGGGTGGTTCAGTTCACTGAGTGAGGTGTCTTTATTATATATCATCATCATGCAGTCATGCCAAATGTAAAATGATACATCAAAGTCGATATTGTATCCTGAAACATCATAGTTGTCCAATCAAGGACTCAAAAGTGGATAACCAATACAACATTACATCACATATATAAATGTATCCGAGGAAAACTAGCATCTAGCTATCTAATATCAATGCTCTCTTCCCAAGTTTCTTTTTTACTTATTACTTGTTTCTCGTTTTCATTATATCTTTACTTCACAATATATTCTATTTTCCATTCATACTTCATATTTTTCCCTACTCCAATGATTAGGTTTATATAAGGTTTTCATAAATGCTTTTTATTTGTCCCTCTATCTTATGACTTAAACCTAATTTTTGAAAGGTATATTTTATTGATTTGGTTGACAGCCATTAAATGTATTTCTTGTTTTGTATTGGTGATAAATCATAGATGTATTTTTCACTCCTCCCAAATTGAATTTTTGACATGAGCCTCACATTTAGCCCTAACTTATCTACCATTTGAAACATTGCTCTCTTTTTCCTACAATGTGCTATGATGATCACTCAAAATATGTTTGACCAAAAAATTAGCTATTACGGAAAAAAGTAATTCAATTACCATTATGATCTTTGATAAATGGATACATGTTTTGTATAGCTTATCCTTGCATGGTTTGATCTTCAAATACAATAAAGTTTTGAAATATTTATACGGTAGAAGAAAGGTGTTAGTATACAACAAAATGACTAAAATGGGTAATTTTTGGAAAATTAGCCATTTTAGCCAACATGGAGACTTTTTGGAAAAAATCAGGACTTTTTTGAAAAAGTCGAGACTTCCCATTTTAGCCATTGCGGCTTTTTGGTAAAAGTCGCGACTTTTTGGAAAAACTCGAAAAAAGTCGCGATTTTTTCTAGCCGATTTTTCCACTTGGGGAAAAATTCACGACTTTTTGAAAAGTCGGCGATTTTTCGGACAGTTTTTCAACACTGCTTCTAATCATTTTTTAGTGGTGGGATCATACCCAAAATTTCTTCTATTGGCTTCTTTACTACCCAGAAATGAAAAAAGATGACATTTACTGCTGCTTTGTGAGGTCCAATGTTAAATTTCTAACCCCAACTCCAGATGAATAATTTCCTAGTGATTTTCCTTGTTGAAAATTAAATTGCAGCTCAGACTCAATGCTTGTGTGTTCTTGTGCCTTCTCTCAACCTTGGTTACCTTTATATAATCTTGAGATGAACCAAAACCTAACCTCCTAAGTGATCAATGCTTGAGATTAGATCTCCTACTAGCTAGAAATCAATGGCTAAGATTCACTTAATTAACTTAAATCACTAATGCCATAAACTTAGGCATTTTATTAAATTAACCTCAATTAATTCTAAAATGGCATTCACTTTAAAAAAGTGTATTTCCAAAGTTTTGAGGTATTAATGACGATTTCCACATGTTAGACACCAATCTAGAAATGCTTGTCTGAGCTACAAACATCAACACTCCCTCTTAGCAAGGAAGGTATCCTCCACCACTCCTAGTTTATCTCTAAAGAAGACAAACTTCCCTTTTAACAAGGTTTTGGTTAGAATGTCTACAACCTGCTCATCTGTGGTAATATACTTGAGCATGATTACTCCCTTCTAGATCCTATCTTGAATGAAGTGATATCTAATCTCAATATATTTGGGCTTTACATAGAATACTGGATTCTCAAAGAGTTTAATACAACTCTGATTATCACAGTGAATCATCGTAGGCTCCAACATCTGATCAAATAATATTGTAAGTAGTTTGCGAAGCCAAATAGCTTCACAACTAGCCATACTCACTGTCGTGTACTCTGCCTCAGTTGAACTGAATGTTGCAGAAGTCTGCTTCCTGCTGAACTAAGAAATCACTACTAAGCCCAAGTTGAAGCAACACCTTCAGGTGCTCTTCCGATCTGATGCACTCCATACACAGTCTGAGTCTGAATATCCCCGCATCCTCACTCCATCACCTCCAAGATACCTCAATTCATGCTCCACTGTGCCTCTCAAATATCAGAGCACATGCTTCCCTGCTAGCCAATGCACATGCCTCGGCTCCACCATGAACTGGGTCAAGGTGTTCACAGTAAAACATATGTTTGGCCTTGACCAAATACATCAAGGATTTTAACAAATGTCTGTATAACCTGAGATCCACCAACTTTAAATCTGAAGTGACAACCTTCTTCAGGTAAGTAACCACAGGAGTAGCCATCGGTTTACAGTTCTCCATCAATCTCCTAAAGATCTCTATTGAGTACTTCCCTTGATCAAAGAAAATCTCACCCGATCTTTTCCATGCCTCTAACCCCAAGAAACAATGCATCAGGCTAATATCATTCATCTCAAACTCTGTAGCCAACCCTACCCTACATCTTGCTATAAGCTCCTCTGTACCTGTCAGAAATAAATCATCTACGTACAACACCAAGTTGAGTGGCTCAATCCCAACATCTCTTCTTTGCACACATAAGACCCTCTGTACTTGTGAGAAATAAATAATCTACGTACAACACAAAGATGAGTGACTCAGTCCCGACAAGTATGAAGTACAAGTGAGGATCTATCCCACTCTTTGTGAAGCCCATGATCTGCAAATATTCATCATTCCTGGAATACCACGCCTCGGGCACCTGTTTGAGTCTATACAAGGCTTTCTTGAGCCTGCACATGAAACTCCCTCCCATGTACCTCAAATCCTTGAGGTGGTTCTATATATACTTCCTCCTCAATGATCCCACTGAGGAAGGTTGTCTTCACGTCCATCTGGTGAATCCTCCACCTCATGACTGAGGCAATGGATATAAAGCTCGAATGGAAGTATATCGAGAAACAGGAGCAAATGTCTCCTCGTAGTCCACTCCCTCTTTTTGAGAGAACCCTCTCACCACAAACGTCGCCTTAAACTTCTCAATGTTGCCATTTGCAGTTTGCTTGATTTGAAGAGACACTTGGAAGTCGCCACTAATTTCCCCTCCATTTTAGGGATAATGTCCCAAACATCATTCTTCATGGTGGACATGTACTCCTCCACCATGGAATCCCTCCAAACCTATCAGCCAACTACTTCCTCAAAACTGGAAGGCTTGGAATCAATGATGCTATTGATCAACACCATGTAGTTCTAAAACTTCCTTAGAGGCCTACTCTCTTTGAATGATCTCCTGGGAGCCTCAACATGCTCCCGAGCATCCCTCAACCAAAGATCCTGAGATGCCCAATCTCTATTTTCATTCCTATGAATGCCTCCTCAGGAGTCTTGTCCTCCAACATCCTGTGAGAACTCATGTGCTTTAAATACACTTTTCCATTAAATACCTCTTCCTAAAGAAACATAGGCAGACCCTAGTCATAAATCATATCCTTTGTAGTACTAATGATGGACCAGTTCGTTCTCACCTCAACCCCATTCTGCTATGGATTGTACGAGACCGTCTTCTCCCTCTTGATCCCTGCCTCCTTGCGAAAATCCTAGAGGTCATTTAAGGTGTACTCTCCCCCATTATCCCACCTCAAGACCTTGATCTTCTCACGTATCAGGTTCTCCACCTAGGCCTTGAACTCCCAACACCACCCGAAGACCTATCCTTGGTCTTCATAAAGAAGATCCAATTTTTCCAGGAAAAGTTATCAATGAATGTCACATAGTATGATGCTCCCTGCATTGATACTACAGACATCAGTCCACATAAATCTGAATGAATGAGATCCAAAATCCCTTTGGACCTTCTCTCACTGCTTGGAAAAGCAACCTCGGCATTCTTGCCAAGTGCACACCTTTTACCTATGCCATGCTGCTCAACACTAAAATATGGAAGACCAATGACAATCTCCCTCAAAATCGACAATGCCCTCTAATGTAAGTGTCCCATCCTCCTGTGCCATAGCTCACACAGGTTATCACTGTCATGTATCAAGACCTGAACAAGTTTTCCTTGCAACCTGTATAAGTTTCCCTCTTAAACCCCAATTCTCACTGTTGTGTCAGGGTTAGCTCCCTCTGGATATATGAGTACTTACCCTCTCTAAAAATAACAACAAAACTGCTATCCCCCATAACTGAGACTGAGAGTAAGTTCTTCTTTAAGCTTGGAACAAATAGCACATCCTAGGCATCAAACGAACCCATGACTCAAGCTAGAATGAAATTGTTCCCTCTACCCTCACTACATACTTGGCATCGCCACTAAGCTCCACATAGATCCCTAAGTCCATCTCCATCAAATTGCTAAATAGCTCCCATGCTTCCATCATATGACGCAATGGACCACTATCCAAGTACCATGCACTCCTAGCAACTGTGCTAGTGGAAGAGCAAAAAACTAGTGAGAAGTTACTCTCAAACATCGCAGCAAACTCACTCAACTAAGTTTTTATAGATATTGCTACCTATTGCATCTTTTCTTTTCCTTGCTTCTTCTCTGGACACTGAGATGCATAGTCCCCATTCTTGTGGCAAATGAAGAACTTGATTTTACTCAAGTCCTTCACTACCTCCTTTCTTGCTAGCTATGGACTCTTCCCGAGTCTCTTCCAAGATGTAATCATCCCAAAGCCTCTCCCAATTTGCAAGTTTATCCCGAGTGCAGATTCCTTTTACAAATGGTTCCCAAGGCTTGGTGAAACCATTCAATGCCACATGGACAAGTTTTGCGTCAGCTACTTTCTCTCTAAAGGCTACAAGTTGATCACATATCTTGGTGATCTTCACGAGATAGTTGGTAACATTGTCAAATTTAGACATCCTTGAGTTTGTTTCTCATAATCAGCTTTCGGTTCAAGTTGTCACTCTGGAACAAATCCACTAGAGCTTTGAACATCCCTCTGGCCAGCGTTTTCTCTGCAACATGAGGAATCAAGTGATCCTTCACATCATCTAGGATCAATATATGGGATTTCATTTCTTTCTTCTCATGTGCTACCAACCGAGTTGGATCTGTCAGTGCAGGAACAATCTTCGACACAATCTCCCAAAGGTCATGTTCCTTCAAAAGCGAAGCAACCCTTGCTTTCCAAGATCGGATGTTAGATGCCCCATCTAACCTGTCTTCAAATCCGAGGTTGGCTGCTGCCATTTCTTAGATCTAATAAAGAATAATTGGTGTGTGCTTATTCCCTCAAGCACCCACCAAGATCTATTGTTGTAAACCCTATATATGTAACAGATCTGTATGTTGGTCCCTCAGATCTAATAGATCTGTTGTTGTAGACTTCAAATTTTCCTCCTTCTTAGAGTGAATGCCTGAAAACCATGTTAAATTTTTTAACCTGAGTTCTAAGTAAATAATCTCCTAGTGATTTCCCTTGCTCAAAATTACACTGCAGCTCACTGAATAATTTATACTTGCTAGAATAATTACACAGAATTTTAATAGCGAAAGCAAATGGAAACAGATCTCATAAAAATACACGGATAAATTTTATGCCCTTCAAATATGTTTTTCATTAAAATAACTTCCAAGCATACAAGGGCTCCCTTACTGGGAAAATGGCCTAAAATAAATACAATCAACAAACCTGGCAAATCTGTCCCACTAAGAAAAATCTCCCTCTTGCAAAACTGCCTCAAAGAAAACCCTGCGAAATCAGTTGTACCGTACGACCCTATACAGATTCGTACGTTCTGTACGGCACTGTACATCTCTGTAAGATCTATTGCAACAAGAGATCAACCTGTATGGCCCTCCTTGGTTGGCACTGTTGTCGCCTAATACACACTTTAGGGCACAGGAAAGTCAACAACCTGCTATGTGTGTCCTTGGGGGGCAAGTGAGAGCTGGGGACCACTGTCACCACAGTCCACAACTCCTTCGTTTAGGCCAGATCCTAACAGAGCCAAGGGGGTTAGTCCCTACGGAAGACTATATTCCTAAGTTTATTAACAGTTGAGTTAAAAGGATCTTTATTATTAGGTGAAAGGCTTAGGTTTTACTATTTACTAAGGATGACAATCAGCCAATTCAAATGCAATATTTCTCAAATGACAATCAAGCCTTTATTAAGATACAACCAGTGCCTAAAGAATGGAGTCATAGAATCCAGCCTTTAATGAGATGCAATCTAGGTTAATTATCTCACAGGTTAAATGTTATCTAACAATGAGATGAATAAACAAATAGATGATACAATTATAAACAGTAATGAATCAAGATATCTAAGCAATGTACAGATGATCCAAATTTATCAGTATAAACAAATGAACAAGTAAAGTAGTTACAGTTTAGACAAATATGAACCAGATTTACAAGTTATAGACAAGAGATAGCAGAAGGAAAATGCCTTAAATGAAATTTATTGAACCAACAATAAATGAAAATGGAAAGACTTTAAGTTGAATTACTTGAAGCAGTTAAACAAATGTTATTGAGTTATTAAGCATTCACCACATAAACAATTGCAGAACTGAAAGTAAATGAAACTGAAAGTAAAGTGCTGGAGTGCAATGCTGGACTGAAAATGTATTGTGATTCCCTGCTGGAGTGTAGAGCCTGTTTTGCAATGCTTCTTGTTCTTTTTAGTAAATTTTATTATAGTTTTTCTTCTTGTATTAGGTTTTCAAACAGTGGTGTGTCTACCCATACCACATATCCCCTTAATCCAAAAGTGGAGTGCTGCTGCGCTCAAAACAATGGGAACAAGCCCACCAATAGCTCACAGATCAAACAAACCCCTAGTGCCAGGCGCCCAACAAGGGAGGATGCGAACACCGTGAGACCACCCGTGGTTTCCAAAGGTCACTAGTTTTAGTTGGATTAAAGCAATAATGTGATGGATGCCTATTACTAAAACTCCTCTACCCCCTGTCGTATCTCGTGAGTACCCCGAAGGGTGATAACCGAGTAGAGGAACAGGGGCTAAATTCATTGTTGGTTAATTTTAGGGGTAAATTTTAAATCTTGTAGTGGTTAAGCATGCAAGTAAATTTTAAAACTATTAACAGGGCTCAGCTAAGCGGTATCCCTTATGGGAGGTGCTGGTACTTGAACCCTGGACTGGTAAAGCAAATGTGTTTGGTACAAAAATAAGTAAACAAACAAGGCAGTGTTATCTAATTAAATCTAAGCCCCTACCTTTCTGCTTTTCATACCCTAATCCGAGTTCCCTAAAGGGAGATAACGGATAGGGACAGAGGATACACCGAAGGCAAGTTGTAAAATTACTTCTTTGCAACAAAAAGTAAATCTAACTAAGTGCTTGGAAATAAAAAGAACAGAAACAAAAGAACTACTCTAAACAATTAACCTAACCCCACATCAATCCCTCTAACAGAGATG
Source organism: Pseudotsuga menziesii (assembly GCA_001517045.1). Classification (NCBI taxonomy): domain Eukaryota; kingdom Viridiplantae; phylum Streptophyta; class Pinopsida; order Pinales; family Pinaceae; genus Pseudotsuga; species Pseudotsuga menziesii. Next base: position 40,054 of record LPNX011197167.1, on the reverse strand, counting down.
GTGGGTAAACATAAAGCAAAAGACTAGATCTACTTGCAGAAAAGTAAATCTAACAACTAGTGTTCTACCCTATCACTAGTCTTAACTTCATATACAAGATTTACAAATGATTTTAAAGAGCTTTGAAGAATACCCCAAGAGTACTACTCTTTGGGGTTTACAAATGATAGAAAAGAGAGGAAAAAATGGGGTTTTGGACCCCTTTTTGCACCCAAAACTTTTAGGGCCTTTTTTCTGATGAAATTTTGGCAGCACCTCCTCTTTCCCTGTGTAAAAACCTTCAAAAAATAATGACCTACTTTGCTGGAATTTACAGCAAAAAACACTACAGAAAATATGTTAGAAGTTAGCCCCAAAAACTCAAAAAAAACAGTGCAAAAATCTGAACTTGAAACTATGTAAAACTTGAACTTTTGGTGGCCTAAAAGTGGGTTTTTAGGCTCTGAAATGACAACTAAATTGCAAATTTATAATACCAAACTAATCTACTATGAATGAAATCCCTAAAACAAGGGTTTTATTCACTATACAGTGAATAAAACCTAGTTTTAAAACAGTGACAAAAATATGAGCGAAAATGCAAAATACAAAATGAAACTCTGAATAAATGAGATTTGAACCAATGGCTTAGGGGGTGTCATAACATTTTCATTTGCATTCATAGCCCCTATTACAAAATGCCAAGGTTCAAGAGATTACATTATTACATTGAAACTTAATTAATTAACCACCAAATGGTAAAGTTAATTAATTAAGAAAAAATCAAAATAGAAATTAAAATCCTAACGAAATTCCACAAGACTACAAGATATGGCTAGCATGGTCATGGACAACAACTTGAAACCTTAACCACCTCATGGGCTTGATTATCAGAATGCCAATTCACCACTTTGGAGGATTGGTGAGTGAAAAACCCAACCAATTAAAATTGTTAATTAACAAAATTAACTGGAAGGGAAAAAAAACACTCGGTGAAGAGGACTTCCCTGATAATAAATTCCATGGTGACATCCTTAGAGGAATGACCCATAATGACATATAAAGTTACATTAATTATCCCACGCAGGGGAGCGGACATTTCGTGTACAAAAGGGGCAGAATTGCCCTGCTGAGTGAAAAATCCCTAGGATTTTTCCATGGTACAAACTGCACAGAATGTACATCTTCAATGTACATGAGGTTGCCACCTAGTTGAAATAGGTGGGCAACAGGCACATGTGGCTATATGGCCTTACGACCCTCTTTGGTTGTACGTCCTTGTTCAGCTGCTCTTGCAAGTCTAAAACTCCTGCCCAACTGTACGGCCCTCCTACAAAAGATATTTGACTGTTGTCCTCTTCTCCTTGCCAAATCTGGAAAATAAAAGTCCTTCTTCACTCTCCAGAATGAGTCTCACACTCAATGCTTGTGTGTTCATGTGTCTTCTCCTCTTAGCTCGCTTGCCTTTTTATAATCTTGAGCTAAACCAAAACCCTAGCCTCCTAAGTGATCAATGCCTGAGATTAGATCTTCTTGTCACTTAAGATCAATGGCTAAGATTCGCTTAATTAACTTCAATCGCTAATGCAAAAAACTTAGGTATGTTATTAAATTAACCTCGATTAATTCTAAAAAGACATTCACTTTAATAAAGTGAATTTCCAAAGTTCTAGGAGGTACTAATGACAATTTCCACAATTTCCAATGCTTGTATGAGTTACAAATATCAACAGCAAAGAGGGATAAAACACAACCAGAACTGCCCATAGATGCCTAAAAGTTCCCATATTTGGTAATCAGCCTCATATGACTCCCTTTCAATGGCCTAAGCAAGCCCACAAATGCTCAAAACAACCAAGAAAATCACCAAGTGACCACCCATGCAAATATAGGGGTCACAAGAGGTAACACCAAATAAGGCCAACATTTTTCCTGCCTTTTTAGTGCATTATTCCATTCTAATGAGGGCCCAATTTCTACAATTATAGCAGCCATTTAAGGCCTATTAAAAGATATTCATGAATGTACAAAGATTTAAGACTGTTAGCTCCATTCTTCTACTAGACAACTCTATTACAACAACCTATATAGCATGTTGGCATCACTAATTTAAAATTATGATCATCATACTTGCAATTCAAGAACAAATCTTTCACTACAAAGGCAACATGAAGTTGTTTCTTTCCATCTATGTACATGATCAATTATCTTTGCAATTATTATTATTATGCAACAGAAACGTGGCCATAGGATTGGTGATTGTAAACTTGCACTAACTATGCCCATAATAGATATTTCTTCAAGTTTGCATCATATTCTTTACCTTCAGGTACTATTCCTCACCTTCGTGTGTTTTTGTCTAAATAATTTATAACTTCATATTACATCAGGTTATCTGGAAGCACCAATACCATGACAATTGAATCTTGTGGAAATCTTCACTCATCAAGTTTAAGCTTAAAGTTATTGAAGATTATAGGACAGATTCACTGCTTTAAATCTGCATCAATTGCAGTTATCTCAAATCTGGTCTATGCATGAAAATATTATCCTGAAGGATTAAAACTTGTTGGCATGTATTTGGTATCTTCTCTCTTGGATTGACTAGTGTATTGGGTTGATGTGAAGTGAAATATTGTCTGTTGTTTTCTTTTGTAATTGATATTCCTTGACCACAATTTCTTTTTCTGAGGAGAGGAGATCTAGATCAGTGACAGCTACACTTAATTGGTGGTACAGTTTTCAGGGCCTCGCTTTAGCCTAAGGCATGCTATTCAGCCCCGAGTCAACAAAGGATATGGATCCCTAGCCGTCTTTGAGAGACTGCTTCTGACACCATTTTCAGGACATCCTGTCCAAGATATCTCTCATGGACACCCTTGTTCGGCCCACAGTTCTCTATGGATCAGAGGTTTGGGGACCTGGCCTGCTTGAGGTTGATTGGGCTTCAGCCAAGAGTGTGCAAACAATTCTCCTACGCCACATCATCAGACGCAAGCAGACAGTAACTCAGCACAACATTCTCATAGAGTTCGGGGCCCAACGCTTCTTGATTGAGTCTGCTTTCCACTTTTTTTATGACCAATTCATTCCAAAATTCCATGTGAAGTGTTGATTATCTCATCCACAGTAAACAAAGGGTGTCTACTGGAAGTGGTCAAACCCCATTGTCCAATGTCTCGTGAAAGGCCCTCGCTCTACATTATCTAGGCTACACATTTCAAGATTGCATACATGTAACTTAGGGTTTGTTAAAATGTAATTTCTCCATCCATGTTCAATGTTAATAATCTAGCTTGTTCGTAAATACGTCCATTGGTTCTAGAAGTTCAACATCATGCCAAGTTCTATTTTCAAACATTTTCATATTAACATTGGTGGGACACCATACTTTTCACATACCAAACTTTTTGCTTATGTAAAGAAGTTTAAAGAATTCATGGTCAATTGGGTCTAGCCCAAGTGGTTGTGGGACGGAGTGTTATCCTCCCCACCTAGGTTCTACTTCCATAAGTGTCATGATAAGCATATAACGAGTATATCACTACATTGTTATAATGGCTCCGGGCCCAGTTGTTGACTTGGCATTGTGCCCTAAAGAATCTAGGGTTTACCTTGGGTACCATCCGAGGAGCTTGGGGGGGGTTTCCCCAAAACAATTACTTGGAAAACAAAAATTAAGTTCATATTACTAATGTAGGATTACAAAATATTCATTTACACTTGTAGCTACAAAATAGTGTTATATAAACTTCATTATCTATTCTTGACAAGCTTCTCTAGCATAGTAACAACTAACTAGATTAAGATAATCCGTTTTAACTTTTACAAGACACTTGTTGCATTAGAACAAGAAATTTCATAGTTCAAATACAAAACATGGTAATTGGCTCTCAATATGCACAATGTGGATAAAAAAAGTCATAGGTATTTCTCTAATATATGAACAAGAAAGAAATTTAATCAAGAAAATTGTAGGAACCTACAATTTGATTTATATTAAACAACTAGTTTAGGACTAAATTTTTATTGCTAACGAAAATACACTTAGATTTCAGCTATGACAAAGCATAATATATGATAAATCATAAATGTACTAAATATCAAATCCTTTTACAAGGATTGTTGGTTCTATGGATATTTAATCTGACAATAAACTATTTGTAAAAGATTAACTTCCTTTGCATTGATAACAAATATCTTCTAAACGAACAAGAATCCCACATGCTCTCAAACAAGTATAGGACTTTTGGCATACCAATTCTTTCACATCTCGCTTTTGTTGCTTCGTTGGCTTGTCAGGAAACTGCAAAAGGAATTTGGAAAATATTAGACAAAAATCGACAAAGTTAGCTCAGTAAGGAACGTCATACAAATACATTTCAACGTCTACTTTCCTCGTAAAAGAAAAACTTGCAATGAAATGAAAAAGAGAAGCAAAAAGTTAAGTCCCTACAAACGTAATCCATATTTCCAATGAATCACAACACAACCACTATGTTAGTGTCTCATTTTGATCTACACATCATACTTAAAATGTTCTATCCTTGGGAATCCAAATGTGAGCTCTACTAAACACTTTAAAGGCAATACTACAGATGTGGATATAGGATCTTCCAGATACATCGCATTCATATTAAAATTAATCAACATTTCAAGCCAAACTATTGTGGTCCATCATCAGGATAAGAATAATTGGTAGAAAGTCAAAGAATTGACTTCAGATTCAAACAGACAACCATAATTTAATATCAATGAAGTCCTAAAAGATTTAAAGTCGTCAAAGGCGATCTGTCGGATTGGAAAAAGCGAGGTGTTGTTATTGGCCCCACCAAGTTCAAATCCCCAAAGTGACAGCTTTACCCCATGTGGACCAGCACACCCCTGCAAGGGTGTAGCATAAGCCATCATAGTCATTAAGTCATGTTACCACCTAAATATGCAAGGCTCATTATTGCATTTTTGAGCAACTCTTCTTAGCCATATTGTGATGAGGACGTGAGTTTTGGGAGCCCAGTACAAGTCGTGAATGATAACATAACCTTCATCATCATGCTTGGGAGAGATGGAGATCTACATGTTTGCCTGTTTATTTCACATGTTATGGTGCTCACAACATTTGAGGCATGTTATGGTTGAGTTCACATATTTGGAGGTAATCTTGCACGTGCCAGTAATTCATTTTTTGGAGTGCCTTCTACATATGAAAATGCATGTTCTTAGTTTGAATTGTACTTTTGAGGCATTTCACATATCCTGGGGCATAAGTTATTATCCCAAGGGAAAGGTGGAACTACCTCTTGAGGAGTGCTCCATTGACTTGGTCTATTATTGTTATTTTAAAATTTAATGTACATAATTGGAATTTGAGCTTCTTGAAGAGAAGACATGTTATCACACAGATCCACACCCATGTATCTCCACAATAGGTATAGGCCCCCCTGGCCCTTTACCAACTCAATGCCTCTCCATATATGACTGGTGCTTTTCCAATCCAAGGGGTGTGTCCTTGATGTCACAAACTACAAATCATGAATATTAAGTTTAGAAAGGTTGAGACAGTATTTAATTGAAAAAAGAAAATGTTAGATTGAAAGCATGTGTATACGAGTGATTGAAGTAAAATCAAGGCATAAGCAAGGAACCACTAAACATTTACCATAGATTTAATCATTAGCATCCACAAAACAAAGAGCTAGACAACGCATAATCGGATCTTATTACCCGTTACCAACAGACTGTTTGCAACATAATGGTTTGCGTGCAACAGACTGCCAATGATCTCCTAATACAAGTGGTGGTCATAGAATGGTGAAAAAAGAGGGTTATCCTGGGGTCTATATAGTGCTCCCCAAAAGAATGTCTAACCTCATCTCTTTGCTCAACTATGACTATATAGGCCTCTAAACACTGATGAGCCCCTCTTAACTAGTTGACCATGCATGCAAATGAGATTGTGCCCCTCTTAATGTGGCAGAGCGTGTATGCATGATGAGTTATGCACCCCTTTAATGAAGATGAATGAGGTGTGCCCCATCAACTAAGAGAGTTTTAGAAGAGAGTCTTTGAGAGAGTGTGCCCCTTAACTGAAGATTAGACAAGGTTCGACCCTCTTGAACTGATCTTCTCTTGCAGGCATGAGCAGGTTGCCCTCTAACTGAAGTAAACTGTCGACCATGCATGAATAAAGCACCCCCACTCCAACTGTCACTAAACTCCATGCATGTGCCCCTTAAACTGAAGTAAACCATCTGGCATGCATGTGTAAATGAGCCCTCATTCCAATTGCCTCTAAACTTCATGCATGTGCACTCTTACTGTTGTTTATAGCTGGTCATATATGCCTGAGTTCGCATGGGGATTTCACTAAACAAGGGAACATTTACCTCTGACTAGGGCTAACTTCAAACTGTTGTTCACCAATGGCACACTCTACCAGTTTGAGTCTATTCTCTGAAACACATTTATGCTCTGCATGTGCCCCTCATCCACTTAACTCCTATGCATGGTTGAGTGCGTCCCCATTAGTTGATCTATGCATGCACCCATCTAATCCTTCTCGAATGTGCCCTTCTTTTTTCTTCTTTAAGTGCACCTATCCAACCTGTGACCCTCTCTTCCTCTGAAACTTGCTCGCCGCCTAAGAAGGAAAAACAATCTAAGGTATGTGAGGAATAGGGCGCATTTACAAAAGAACTAGTTTGAATAACACTGTTGATCTAAGATGTCCTTATTTTCGATCTTGCAAAATCCTTAGATCCACATGACTTCCAATCTAGTCTTCTTCAATCAATGAATACAGCTGCACATGTGATCAAGCCTTATGTGGAGACTTCCTTACAGTTATCCCTGTTTCTATGTCTTAAGCAGTCTTACATGGGAACACGTCCTCAAGGGTAGGAACCATGCTTCCATGCCCTCGCACGTCCTGAAAACTTGGAAACATCCCCTCCACATCCCCGTTTGAAGGAAACTCAAGGAAATGCAGAAGGGGGCAGTTCTTGGAAAAAGGGAAACTTTTCCCTCCTAAAAATGGTGTCCCCATGTTTCCTTTGACTATTTTTGACCAAAAAATAAATAATTAATTAATTTATAAAGGGCCACGTCATCCACTATTTTCCTTCTCTCTAGCCTCGATTTCATTTCGTTGTTCAATATAATTGTATTTCCAATTTTGTTTTATCGGTTATAGCTTATGTATGGTTGTATTTCATTTTATTTCGCTTGATGTATGTTGTAAACCTGTATCAATCTTTAGATTATGAAATTAGAGACTTTAGTGACTTATGCTCCAACTTTCAATTTTTATGTATTCCAATATAAATTTTGTAATATTGATGGCAAGATTTCCTATGCTGAAGACCCCAACGTCCCCTTGGCGTTTCCTAAATTTAAGGGAAACTTCTATATAGGCAATTCTTGCGTTTCCCCGCTCCCACATCCCCACATCCCAGAAACTTGGTGGAACATTGGTCATATGTGAAATTTTTCTAGTCTACTATGCCCAAAATATCAGTTGGAAAGTTGCAATGAAGACTAAAACTCCTCAATTTCAAATTCAAATTGCTTCTTGCTCATATCTGTTGGTTTCTCAAGCTGAAGATCACTCCAATCAGCAGTCTCCACATCTAGTGAAGAAAATGGAGTGAAGGTGAAAAAAGCCACATTTCCTTTATCTATTTCATTCACAAGCACATGCGCCGTGTTTTCTTTTGTTATCTTTATTGGCATGGTTAACTTTTTCTGAAGATGCCAAGGAGTCACCACAATCAACAATATTATTATGATAAGCTAGAAACTATTGTTGTACACAGATCTGTTTGAGGTCCCTTAAACCTAGTTTTGACTCACCAAGCAAAACGTTTCAAGTAGCCTTTCCATCTCCATTAAGCATGGGGCTATCAAATGCTTCAGGTGGACATCTCAAACACTAAGCCTTACTGCCCTGTCTCCCCGGGGAAATTCTCTCCTAGTTAAATACTTTTCTTCACCCAATGCTCTTCCATCCACCAATCCCCATCACTTGATCAAATATTTGGCATTGAACCTGTATTTGTCACATGATTGATGAAACCAATTATAATGCCAAAGGAGGAAGCAAAATAAAAAGGCAAATAAGCAATCTCATTTGGACTTGCTTCCTTTCCAATCTAGCATGCATGAATATCCATGTCAAGTGGCCCTTCTGATCAATGTGCATGCTTGGATCATGAACCATGTGACCAGCCTGATGGAATGTAGTTGGACCTTAACCTTCCAATAATGCAAGCACAACTGGGGGATTAACAACACCAGGGGAGGAGGTTACACTTAGCATGTACTCACACTTGCTCTTGCATGTTTTTGGAGAGGAGTACCCATCAACTAAAGGGTGTCTAGGGTTTGACCATTCTTGCACATTATTCTATGAGATCCTTGTTGTAGCGGTACATATGTCCATGAGATCTACTTTGTAAGAGATTGGTTAGCAATGCTCACCATCCTAAACAAATATCTTTTGACAAAGTGCCCAGACTGCTGCCACATTACTGCCAGTAGGTGCAAAGTGGCTGTAGCATTTCATAGTTCTGGCCATAACATAAATCCAACTAATATTGAGGTAGATATGGTGATTTCAAATTTGTCACCTCAACCCTGGTCACATTTGAAGAACCCAACTTGAAGGATGTTTTGAAGGAATTCCCTAGCTCTAATGAGGATGAATGTGATTCTTTTATCATCCCAAGGAGTATTTCCCAACCTTGAAGAACACCCTCTTTGACTTGGCATCTATTATTACTTTATGAGGGTAACTAAGAAGTGGTTATCTAAACAGGCCAAGTGGCATGTCCAGACCCTTCTCATAATCTTTTATTAATACTTCTTGGAGAAAAGAAGGATCTAAGGCTCTCTAGAGTTTTCTCAATAATATTTTATTGTAAAATTAGTCGAGGAGAAAAGGCTGGAAAAGGACGAGCTCCCCTCATTTGCAAATTAGAAGATCAAGTGAAGAAAATCTCTAAGAATGCCAAGGTTATTGTAAATTTGCAAGTTAGATGGAAGAAAAGCATGGGTGATTTATGCTATCTTTTGTTGACATATAGATTATATTGATCCTGTGGCTGTCATATCAAATTCTTAATAAATGATTTTGCTTAAGTGAAGAGTACATTTTTATTAAGGTCATGATAGAGGAGTACAGCAATTAGCACCGCCAACATCAAGGTATAGAGAGGGGTTGATTTGCTTGATTAAATGCCAATCCCATATCCTCATAAATGATTTTGCTTGAGTGAAGGGCAAATTGTTATTAAAATCGTAATAGAGGAGTTCAACAATCAGCACCGCCAAGATCAAGGTACATAGACGAGTTGATGTGCTTGATTAAATGTCAATCCCATACCTTCATACATGATAGAATCCGGTGGAAACGTTGCAATCATGAAATCCTGAATATTGTTAAACCTGTTGAATTCTGAATGAAATCTAAAATTCTACTTTGTGCATATGAACTCCGATGACATTGGAACCACTCTCAAACATCCTCATACAAGGATAGAAAATGAAAGATAAGAAGAATGTCACTTTTATTTTAAAAATTTAATATTACCAGTTAATGTTAAAAAACTCAATAAATACAAGAGTCTGAAATCAGACTTACTAATTCATAAATTAGGTTCTATATATAAGTTGGTTTCTTTATCTTTTACAAAAAAAAATAAAAAATCAGGAAGGGGCGTCTAGGCATCTTGCTTTTCGGGAGGGGCACCCAGACGTCCCCCTTTTTGTGAAACATCTCGCCATATGTTTCCCAACATTTCGCCAAAATTGTGAAAGTGGGGAAACATTTCCCTAGATGCCCCCACATCTCGAGAGCACGGGGAGTGTTACCAACTAAGTTGTACTTGGTGGTTTTTTAAAGCAAGCCGACGAAGTGGAACAAGTATACTTGTTCATTATTCAGGGTTCAAAAGTCTGCCAAGCTTTTTTAGGGAGTTTATTCGAAAAATTTTGTAACACATGTTCATACCCCCTTGGGGAAATTGTAAAAAATGTGCTAGCATGGTCAATTTTTATAAAAGGCTTGGCTTCCCAGACTTGAGCATCAAGTTGACTATCCCAGAGTGTTTTTTCCCCTGGTTATTATTGGTGGTTAAACAAACGACTAATAATTTCTGACTTTTTCACTCACACCTCCAAAGTTGGGGAGTCGTCTTGGTGGTTAGGCCTTAGGAGGTTATTAGAGCCTTCGTGTCAGTGTTTATAAACATGCTAGGCATTCGAATTGAGTCGTATGGACATGTACTAGGTCCCCCTATATTTTCGTCTCATTCCGAGAAAATTATTTTTTCCGTTTTTAGGCCATTTTTAATGGTTTAATTAACAAATTGTGAAGGGCATAAAAGCTTGATTCGGAGGCGGAATTTGGTATGTGGATGCTCGTTTTCACAATCAAAGCATCCTCTTCACCCCGGGACCCACTTTTCATATGCTTCTAGCGGCCAGAGCACCCCGTGTAGCATTATTCAGCTAATGAAGCATCAAAACGGCATTTTAATGCTAATCATGCGATAATTTGGCACTAAAGTCAAAGTTTGAAAAGTAAAAAATGATTAGTTTAATGGGTGGAATGACATGGCATGTGGGTCCTTTTAAGCATGTGACCCTCTTTAGCATGTAAAGGGAACTTAAACTTTGGTTATAATTTTTTAGTGGTGAATGTTTTATTATGAGTGTTGACTTCAACCACTTCACACTAAGCTTAAGCTCGCGCGTGAAGAAAAGGAAGTGTATGGAACCTCTGCTCCTATTTGTAATTTGTTAAATATTTTGCTAATGAAATAATGCTTTGGATGTCAATGTGGTGTCTTCTTTCCAGCTGAAACAATATTGTTTCATGTGTGCATTGAGGTAACTATAGGAGTTGTTCTTTGCATTTGCTGCTTTTCTTGTCAATCTATGGCCTAAAGAAAGATTCGTACCAATCGATAGGAGTGGATAGTGTTGCTTCATTATTCATTTAGAAGATCTATGTTTAAGATTTAGGATTTGTATGCTTATTTGTTTATGAGTATGCTCTCTTTGTCTTCAACATTAGACTTTTACTATATGATTTGACAAGTGTTGTGCAAGTGTGAAGGCTTTTACAAGTTCCTTGTTGGATTTTGCAAGAGATCTTGCTTTTGTTTCTCTTGCTCTCCAACCCTTCGTAGAAACATAGTCCATCTTGAAGCCATCAACAGAACTTCAATTGCCCTTTTCTAAAGGGGCTTTTCTTCATACAATTTTCCTTCAAAATTTAAATTTCTCATTCGGTTACTTGGTTACTTGCTTCTATACTTTAGATCTACATGCTTAAAATAAATTTCTTCCTTAGATCTAGTTTATATAAGTGTTTTATTTGGTGCTTAGATCTAAATTTTCATAAAGTTGATATCTCTTTCATCTAGATCTAGTATCAAATCTACTTTTCTTTGCAAGCATTTCAAGGAAATTTTTTTAGCTTGCTAGCTTAAAGTAGTTTGCATTGAGTATAATAAGAATATCTAGCATCAGGTGCCCTATTGGCAGCCTTGCAAAGGCATTAGAGGAAATTTGGGGTCTAAAATGGGCCTTATAAGAAAACGTGTCAAAATAAGTTTTTGTGAGTTGGAATTCAAGAACCAATAGAATTTCAATAAAATAAGTCAACCATAATGGTTGAATTGACATATTTGTCATTAAAAAAAACTACTTTTTGTGTTCGTATTTTCGACATATCTCCCTGTGTTTTTACTCAAATTTCGATCGGGAGAGCTCGTTGGATGCGGAATTTGATTCCGCATCCAACGAGTACCCACACTGTATACTTTTGACGGACCCCGCTACCCCAAAAACAAGAAATACATGAAAAAACGTGATGATGATGTTTTTTTCTTTCTTCCTCCAAAATTAATCAATATTATTTTATTATTTTAACTATTATTTTATTATTTTCCTTAGGAGGCCCATTTTAGACCCCAAAATTCCTCTAATGTTGTCCAAAACCCTAAGAAGTTGTGTTTCAATCCCAATCTTCTTAGTTATTCGCTTTTCTTCTGAATTAATTCTTTATCTTAGAAATTTTACAAGTTTTTTTTGTGTTGTCCAAAGACACTTCCAAAGTGTTTTTGCACACTTTCTACTAATAAAAGCTTGCTATTTTTTAGCAGGTCCATCCAAAAAGAGGAGGAGGTGTTGCCCAAAAACTAACATTTGGGCCATTCAAAGCTCCCCAAGTGTGTCCCTTTCTTCCATTTTCACTTTTTGATGGTTTTGTAAGCCCTTGGGTTCATCTTCTATAAGAACCAAGTGGCATTTTCCAATAAAGCATTGTAACCGAGCATAATAAAAGATATCTCGAGTAGGCTCTTTCGAGGCGTCTTTGTCCCTTTTTTGCACTTTTTTCTTTTTTCTTGTTTTGCTTTAGTTTAGTTCTCATTTGCAGGATAGTATACTTTGTTAGATGTTGCAAGCTTAATCATATCATTCCATATGTTATCTATCGAAGTACTACTACTACTTACCCCATGATTTCCCGAGTTACCCGAAAGGGGAAGGAGATGTGTGGTAGATCCAATTAGATAACTTGCTTTGTCTTTTTGCATTTCAAGTTTATTCCACTTTAAACATAATAAAAATTACCCCTCCTTGCTTTCCCGATTAAGGTTCACTTGAACTAAAAGAGATTCTTGGAGGTCAAATTTTCTATTTTTAACAAACAGAACAAGCCATAAAATCCTTAAAATTTACTTAGGCTCCGTTGTGTATGCTTTGCACCGTTGCGATTCAACCGAACAGTTGGTTGCATCAAAAGTAACGTGGATGACTGACTAGATTAATTAGTTTTCACATTTCAATTAACCTCCCCAGGCAAAAATCCAACGCCTCAATTTGATCCGTTGAGGTGGCAAAATCCACAAAGGAAGCGGGAACAACTATGTAGTGACCTTAAGACATCGTTAGGATACACCCTTGTTGGTGTAGTGTTGAACACGTCTCAAAGACTCTAACCAGCCCACATATTCCTTGCGGGGAGACGCATTGGATAAAGGTTTTGGACATACTCCTCGTACCTTCGGGTATATTTGGAGTACCCTTTCCCCTTAAGTTAATCAACTCATCTCCATATTAATTTAAAACTGACCAAGAACACTTGCAACACCCCTTTTTTAGCAATACAATAGCACTCTTTATTTGTGGACTCCATTTTTAGCACTGGTTTTACATTTTACAGTCATCTACTTCTATGTGCTTTACATATCATGTGTTAATCTATATGTTGTTGTGCTTTAATTATTTCTATTGCAATATCTTGTTCAAGTGTTTATTTTTATTAAAACTCCTAAACAACTAAAACAATCATCACCAAGCCTTAACAACATTAGCAACTAAATAGGGTCTACCCCCCTTGGCTTCGTTAAGAGTTGGCCTAAATGGAGGAGTCAAGAACAAGGTGACAGCCTTGACTCAAGACTTGCCCCCAAAGACACACCGAGTGGCTTGAAGATTTTTGCCACATCCCCCCCCCCCAGGTGTGTGAAAGACAGCAATTGGGAGAGAGGGGGCACGTCCTTGTGTAACACTATTAAACATAATTGTGGTCGAATCCCCCCAGCCAAAGTCGGCCCTTTGTCATGAGGTTGTGGGTTTAATTCTACATGGGCCTATCAAGGTCAGGCTTGCGTTATTCGACAACCGATAGGTGGTTCCCTAATGTGGTTGAGCGCCTAGATATAGTACCACATAAAAAAAGTGTGGTCAAGAGCCCCAAGCCATGTTTCCTAATGGAATCATCCCAAGGTGCACCAAAGTACCCACCCAGGGCATAAATGCCCAACATGACAAGGGGATTCCATCCATCAAGGGGTATAGCCAGCAAAGTCAGCCAATACTCATTGAAATAAGAACCAGGAGAACCTGCCATGACTAGACCATGGGACTTAAGCCCAGCTTAACCAACACTTTTACATGAAACAAGCCCCAACTTGGCCTTAATAATGAAAAAAGGACCCCTCCTCTTTGGCACATCTAGTAGGGTACATTGCAGAGAATCTGAATGGTAACAGACTCCATGGTTTTTGCAATTATTTATGATTCTGACTTCTTAGGAGAGAAGTCTCCTCATATTTTTTAGTTATGACCTTGTCACCTTCTTTATGTCGATCCTGCAACTTCTGTATTGACTTCTAGCTATCTTAAAGACTTTCGATACGTCCTTCATGTCTTCTAATGAGGGCAACTATGAGTATGGCTTCATTGTAACATCTTGCAACGTTATTTTCTTCTTCCTATAGGACAATGTTAAAAACCTTTTTTCCATATTTAAGATGAAGATACCTAGTGTTTCTAGCCAAGTTGAACCGAGAATTATGTCAACCTCTTTATCAAACATAGACGTAATACCGAAATTAGATGTAAATATATAATCATCAATTGTTAGTTGTAAGTCCTTAACTTCATAGTTCTTTTCATTAATACAGTTTCATTTTCAATTAAACTTGACTCCAGAATTAATAATTGGTTCATGATATCAACACTCACATAATTTCTCGTCACCCAGACAAACAACAATGTTAATATGCTATTCTTGAATAATCCCTTTAAGTTTTAATAGAGCATTGACATATTTTGAAAAGGTACAAGAAAATCTTCCTTCTTTTTTATTAAAATCCATCTTTTTAAATATTTTCTACCTTCGTCAAACTTCCTTGGAAATTAATCACTTTTAGAAACTAAAATATGCTTATATATTCTGTAGATTACACCTAGGATATGTGTCTTTAAGTTGAACCTTTTACTTATAATTCATTAACTTGGTAACTTTTGAGTTAGAGTTAAATAACCCCTTCAATACTTTTTCCTTAAAACTTAGGAAAAACCTTTTTATAGATATCCTTTTGAACTCAAATACCTTTTTAATTGAACTTTGAAAGTATCCCTTTTGTCTCTAATTAGATTGTAAGGATGCCTTCTAAGTCACGCTTTTCCTCAACAATAGTTAAACCTTTTCTTTTTGTTATTATTATTATAATAACTAACTTATAAGCTATCCACTTTATATAGAGAGAGATTTTGTTGTCCCCTAATTCGCTCCTCGGGTCAAGTGGCAGAAATCTTCAAGCCACTGTTTGCAACCTTGGGGCAAGCTCAAGCCAAGAGCTATCACCTGATACTCAGCTCCTCCGTCTAGGCCAACTCCTAGCGAAGCCAAGGGGGGTGGTCCTTAATAAAAATAATCTATGGTCTTTATTCTAAAACAAAAGAAAAGAATCTAGGAGTTAAACATGAAATGGATTAAAACCTTAACAATTAGTTATTGCAAATGAATAAAAATAACAGCAGCATTGATAATCCAAACACCATTCATGACAATATGCGGAAATTGATTTAACCATAAAAATGCGAAAGACCAATGCCAATGAATATGGAGGGCTTGTGTATAAGGGTTGCTACTATAGTCTCAGTGAAAGTATTACAGTGTCTCGTTGGTGAATTGAAATCTTCTTGATGGCTTCTTCAAGTATTTTTATGGCACCAAGAGCTACATCACAAATCAAGGGGATCTTCCATGTTCAAGGTCTCCATCATATGCAATGCAAGTGCTTCATCATCATTAACAAGGGTTTGTTTAAGATATCAAGGGCTTCATCAAGATACAAGGGTTCCATAAGAAAGATTATGGTGTACAATGCCTTCATGTAATATGAGCAACGGTTTCATCAACATTCTTGTGAGCTTATGGCCATCAAGCAAGGGCTTCTTCAACAAACTTGTGGGATTATGCCCAATATGAGGGTCAAGGGTTTAAGGGCATCATTATTTTGTCCAAGGGCTTCTTCATTTACATGTCAAGTGCAAGGTCAATGTGACCACTAGTATATGGGCTTCAAGGTATTACTAGAGTGCTTCAATCATGTGGAAGGGTTATGAACATAAGGACATCTTCAACACTCTTGTAGGATAAGGACCAACAAGCAAGGGATTCTTTGACTATGATCATCAAGTAAGGACTTCATATCAAGTGCAAGTGCCTCAACAAAGTTATGGGCTTATGACCAACAAGCATCTTCATCAAATTCAAGCAAGAGCACTCCATGTGTGTGGATTCCATGACCCAAAGACATTATCATTAACGATATGGACCAAGATTTATCATGTGCGAGAGTGTAAGGGAACAAATCAATGGTGTATGGGCTCCAAGGACCAAACTACCACAACAACAACCAATCAAGGACCACAATAAGTACAAGCAAGCATAGAGACCATCAACCAAACTACAACTAGGAGCAAGGGATACATTAATGGACTCAAATGGGACCAAGATACATCTTAGGGATACTCTACCAAGTCAATGGGTAACTAGGGATTTTTCCATTGTCCCAAAACCTCCAAGGGCTTCAAGCTTAGGCTTGGACAAAAACAAAAGGACTCCTTTGATTTTGACAACTATACAAACAACACACACAAACCCTCGACTCTCAAGGGCTCCACAGGGGGCACCAAGACCAATACAACCAAGGCCTCCACCAGACACTGTTGGCATCAATGACCAGATACTGTTGGCATCAATGACAACTTAATCAACGAACCTAAAGTCATAATAAAACATAACTTAAGGTTATGTTTAGGTCGGCCCTAACCTAATGCAAAATAAAATGTTCAGTCAAATCTCAAAGAAGGAATAGAATCATTATTGTTATAGCACTCTTGAGGAGAGAGAAGGGGTGTGCTAGGGTTTACAGAGGCCTTAGGAGGTGCGTCCTAGCATTAAGAACCTCCACATGGCATGTTGAAGATTGGTCAAACCCTAAAGGAGCCTTATGGAGGAGCACCCTAATTAGTGCTTGTTTGAAGTAGAAGCCTATAAATAAAAGAGAATTTCATTTGCTAGAGGCATGGTTGGAGTTGTGGGAGTTCCCCTCCAAGCTTAGTTGAAGATTGCTTGGGAGGAAGAGATTAAGAGGCATTTCAATGTGAGGTTCTCCATCTTTCTTTTATTTTTCTTGGGTTGAATTAATGGCTAGAAATTACTTGTACAAATTTTCTGTATAATCTTAGAAGGGTGGGTTTGCCTCAATAAGACCTTAGGGTTGAGGTGAAACTCTTCTTTGTCTTGTTGTAATCATTATCCTTATTGAAAGATTTTGTTGTTGTCATTTCCTGATTGGGGCTATTCACTCTAGTTTTGAGGGTTGCCCTAGCTAGGGTTGAAGGTTAAGTGTGGTGTTACCCCTCATATTGCATGAGATCCTTTCATCATGATCCAGTTGCATGTGACAGGCATTTCCTAATGACAAATGATTATGTAGACAAATACAGAGACTATTCTATGGACACACACACTTTCCCTGCCATTTCCCTTATGGTACATCCAACCACTATGGTGGGTGCACAATGTCTAGAGATGAGTGGCTGGTATAGGGTTATTTGTTTATGCCCCTATAACCTAGTAGGATCTCCATTGGTTTATCATGGTTGAGCACCATTGGTAATATGACGCATTACAATATGGTGGTGACATGTTGGTGTATTGCCTCATCACTAGAGAGAGCATGTCATACAGTCCCTTTTCCTGTGATGGTACCTGGTTAGTATAGTTGTATCATGAGTTGGGACACATATCACCTTAATATGTTGTTTACAGTGTTCCACGAGGGGTGTCCCCCAGGGTCGGGGGCACACTCCCCTCGTTTCCCACACCCCGAGGACTTCGGGACTTATTGGGAAATGTTTCCCCATGTCCCCTTTTTTCGGAAACACAAGGAAACGCACAAGGAACATCCCAAAGAGGTGGGGGGATTTGGGATCACCCTCACAAAAAGGGGGACAGTTAGAAGACCCCATGTGATTTTCAATTTTTTTCATAGCTTAAAATAAAAGTCCTTAAACTAATAAACCTAAAAGCTATCCCACCCCACCCCTCTCTTAAAAGCCCAACCAATCACTTGTTTTCACATTTAAAGCATTTATCTTATGCAAACAGATTTCCTTGGAGAAAAGCAGTTGACAGTGAAGAAGAATGGACCGATTTACCCAAGGGAAAGAGTAAATTGCCAAGGGAAGAGTTTTAAATTTTCCTTTAAAGTTCAATCTAGGGCTAAACAGTATATTTAATTTGTTACTGGAAAACCACACATGAACTTCTTTACTAGTATTGCAACAGAATATAAAAACTGAGAAACATTAACAACATCACATCACAATATAGACACTATTATTTTGGGTATGGAAACCCCCGAAAAAACCTAAAATGGAAAACCGGTGCAGCAGTCAAATATGAATTTTAATATTGAGAAAATATGGAACCTTTACAACCAACAGAATATTCACCCAACCTAGTGAATGTGAGCCTCTACAGAAACACTAGACAAGACCAGCAACCCAGCACACCCTCAACGTAACAATACTGCCCCTGCGTCAGCAGTACGGCCTCCCCTGCGTAGCTGTACGGATCTGTACGGCGCTGACGTCAACTCTACAGATTTCATACGGTTGTATGGCTACCCTCTGCCGAATGGTAGGGCTGCCTCCCAGCGTGATCTGTACAGCCTTCTCTCAGCCTAGAACCCCGGAGACTCTGTCGGGTAATTATTCCTCCGTCTCCTCAGCAAACTCCTCCGTCTGACTTTCCTTGTCTTTCTGTATCCTATCTGTGTGTGTCCTCACCACCAAATCCTCTTTTAACTTTATTGGCTAAGCGAAAAACCTAACCCTCACTATGGATCTATGGATGAGATCCTCCGGTGAGAATCAATGGCCAAGATTAGATTAGACATTACTTAAATATTTCATTTTTCTCTTTATAAAAGTGATTTTATTAAAGTCAAAATCAAATTAGAATAATTAAAGTATTTTCCTAAGTCAAAACTTAGGAAAATCACTTTAATAGATTTGGCTTCCAGTATAATGTCTCTCTAGCATGCAAGGACACATGCAATGCTAGAAGACCTTACTTGTTACTGCTTTCTAACACTCCCTCTCAACGAGCAAGGGATTCGGTAGCAACCCCAACTTGTCTCTGAACTTAACAAAACTGTGTTTGCAAAGTGCCTTTGTGAAAATGCCTGCCACTTGCTCATCTGTCTGTATGTACTCCAACTGAATGGTTCCTCTCTGAACACAATCTCTTAGGAAGTGGTACCGAATGTCAATGT
Source organism: Pseudotsuga menziesii (assembly GCA_001517045.1). NCBI lineage: Eukaryota > Viridiplantae > Streptophyta > Pinopsida > Pinales > Pinaceae > Pseudotsuga > Pseudotsuga menziesii. The sequence continues at coordinate 20,921 of LPNX011197167.1, read as the reverse complement.
GTTTGCTTCGATCATGGAACATTGGATTTTCAGATAGCCTGATGCCACTCTAATTGTCACAGTGAACTACTGTAGCCTCTAGCTCGCCCTCGAACAATCCTGAAAGCAACTTCCTCAACCACATTCCCTCACAAGCAACCAAACTGGATGCCATGTACTCAACCTCTGCCAAACTCAATGCAACTAACTTATGCTTCCTGCTGAACCAAGAAACAACCCCTAATCCAATGCTGAAGCAGCAACCTGAAGTGCTCTTCCTGTCCTCTACACATCCTGCCCAGTCAGCATCTGTGAAGCCTGCTAACTGTACATTGCCTCTGCGCTCATAAACCAATCCATACTCCACTATACCTCTGATGTAGCGAAGTATGTGCTTCCCAGTCATCCAATGCACTCTATGAGGGTCCACCATGAACTGGCTCAAAGAGTTGACTACAAAGCTAATATTTGGCAATGTGTTGACCAGATACATAAGCGATCCGATAAGCTGACGATACAAGGTAGGACCAAATTCGTCTGACCCTGATGCATCAATCTTCCTCCAATTGGAAACTAGAGGTATGGCCATAGGCTTGCAGTCCACCATCCTGAATCTCTTCAAGATCTCTATTACATACTTCCCCTGTCCAATGAAGAAGAAATTGTCTCTCTGCCAAACTTCCAAGCCTAGGAAGTAATGCATCAACCCAAGGTCTTTCATCTCAAACTCAACTGCAAGGTTGGACTTGCAGTCGCCAATCAGCCTCTCATCTCCTGTAAGAAAGAGATAATCTACATATAAGACCAGTATGAGAGGCGCCTCACATGTCAAGAGTACAGGTTGTGGTCAGCCTCACTCCGCTGATATCCCATCCCCCGTAGATAGCTGTCTATCCTCGAGTACCATGCTCGAGGTGCCTGCTTGAGCCCATAAGGAGCTCTATGCAACCTGCATACATGCGTCTCACTGTTCTACACATCAAACCCCTCTGGCTGCTTAATGAAAACCTCCTCCTCTATGACTCCGTTGAGGAAGGCGGTCTTGAATTCCATCTAATGGACACACCAACCCATATCTACTGCTAAAGAGATAATGGTCTGAATAGAAGAATCCCTGGCAACGAGGGTGAAGGTCTCCTCATAGTCAATACCCTCCTTCTGTGAGAACCCCTTTGCCACGAAGCGTGCTTTATGCTTCTCCACGCTTTCGTCTGTTGTGCATGCTTTACCTTGTAGACCCATTTGGTTCCAACTTCCACCACCTTTTTACCTTTAGGCCTCGGCACAACCTCCCATACCTGATTCTTCGTGATTGAGTCATACTTCTCAACCATGGCCTCCTGCCACACATCATGTTGTGCAGCCTCCTCCAAACTAGAAGCTTCAGAGTTAATCAACACTGTCATCAGTGCCATATAACTGAGTCCTCTGGTGGTTTGCTCCGCCTCATGGAGCTTTGTGGAGGATCAACATGCCTGGAATCCTGAACTGTGCACCTAAACCACTTAGGCCTTGGCCTAGTGTCTTCCTGTTGCGGCTGCTGGATATTCGTCTCTTGCTGCAGCTCATCCTCCAAGTCAATGACTAAAGGATCCTGTCCAACTAACTCCCTTTGACTACTAGAACCTGTGCCCTGTGTCTGTACCTGTACATGTATATCTGGCTCCTCCAACTTGACCCTCGAAACTTGTGTTGGTTGCTCCTATGTTGGTAAGTCCATAGATCTCCGTAAGGCCCTGTCTTCATCAAACTAGACATCCCTGCTCAAAATGATCCTCTTGCGATCAAGAATGTATACTCTATATGCCTTCGAAGTCTCGCTATAACCAACAAGTAACCCCTTCTCTCCAAAAGGGTCCAGCTTATTCCTAGTGTCAGCATGAATGTAACAATAGCAGACCCTTCCAAATATGCAAATATGACACATCTAGTCGAGTTCCTATGAAGACCTCCTAGGGTGTCTTCCTCCCCAAAGCTGTGTGGGGAAACCTGTTCTGAATGTATACTGCAGTCCTATATGCCTCGACCCAAAGGAATAGTGGCAATCCCTGATCAAATAGCATGGCCTTGGCTACTCCTACCACAGTCATGTTCTTTCTTTCTGCCACTCCATTCTAGTGCGGGGTATGAGGCTCGATGTGCTCCTTCTTGATCCCATCTGCCGGGCAATACTCCAAGAACTCATTGGAGGTGTACCCTCTCCCATTGCCTGTCCTCAACACTCGGATCTTCCTTCCTATCTGGTTCTCTACAAGAGTCTTGAACTCTCGAAACCGCTCAAAGACCTCTGACTTGGCCTTCAAGAAATAGATCCAAGTCTTCCTGGAATAGTCGTCAATGAAAGTGACGCAATAGATGTAACCACTGAAAGATTGGACACTCATAGGTCCGCAAACATTCAAATGCACTAAGTCCAAGGCTCCTTAGACTTGTGCTCACTCTGTCGGAAAGGCTTCCTGATGCTCTTTCCCAACGCACAACCCTTGTAGTGGTTATGCTTCTCCTGTACTTGAGGAACTCCAATGACTACCTATCTCAAGTGCCTCAGTGCTCCATAAGTGTGCCATCCTCCTATGCCACAACTCACCCTGACTGTTGTTGCTGCTGACTAGAGCCTTTGCAGGCTCAAAGTGTAGTCTATAGACCTTCCCGCTCATGGTCCCAATCACCCAATCCAAGCTCCTATCTGACCCCTTGGGCCTGATATACACTCTATGGTCTCGAAACTTCACCTGAAATCCCTTGTCCTCCACAGTGGAGACTGATATGAGGTTCTTAGTCAACCCCGGAACATATAACACATCAGCGAAACTGAGGGGTTTGCCAGACTCCCTTCGAAATGAAACAGTGCCAATGCCCTGCGCCTGATAACGCGCATCATCACCCAGCTCAACGTGGATACTTGTTCCACCCTCCTGCAAGTCCTTAAAGAATCTTTTAGGTCCAGACATATGACTAGATGCTCCACTGTCGATGTACCAAATATTGCTACCTGTGGTGTTGCCATGCAAGCTATCAGAAAAAAACTCCTCATCGAAGTTTCTGCTGAACTCCTCCACCTCTACAGAACCAGCCATCTGGGTATTGCTCTTATTCATTCTGTCTAGGAACTAGGAGGCAAAGTATCCCTGGTTGTGGCAGATAAAACACTTGACCTTTGTCATGTCAAGGTTCTTCTTACCACCCTTCTTCCTCTTTGCCTTAACCTTGCTCTTCCTTGTTAGGGCTAGAGCCTCCTCATCCACAATCTCTGGGGCACTACTAGATGAGCCTGATCCTTGACCCATGTGAGTCTCCTCTTGCACAAAGTCATCCCACAATCTTTACCAATCAAGGAGCTTCTCCCTAGCCACAACACCCTTGACAAAGGTGTCCCCTGGCTTAGAGAAGCCATTGAGGGCTATCCGAACTAGCTCCCCCTCCTCAATCTTAGAGCCAACAACTCCAAGCTCGTCTTTGATCTGTGTGAGCCTTGTGTGATAAGGCACCACTCCTTCTCCCTTGGCCATCCTGGTATTGTCCATCCTCTCTTGCAACACCATCTTACGGTTTTCATTCTTGCTTTGATAGAGACCTTCCAAATCCTTCCACATATCCAATGCGGTCTTCTTCCCGGAAAGGTGGGACTATATGGTCCTTCACTCCATCCATGATGATCAACATGGATATGGAATCTATCTTCTTCCAAGCTACCAAATCTGTCGGATCAGTGGGCGCAATCTTCGTGGAGTCAATGTGCTCCTTTGCATCACTAACATCCAGGATCCTTGTGATTCTTTCTTTCCATGTGGGAAAGTTTTGAGTCCCCTGGAGTCTATCCTCGACTCTCAACTACATGGCAATACTGAAGTGTACCTGTCAAACCCTAGATCTGCAATCTAGGTTTGTGTCTTCAATAGATTTGCCCCTGATCTATCAATATTGTTGCTTGTCTCTCAGATTTAGCTCAACCTGAGCTATGATACCATGTAAATTTTCCTTTAAAGTTCAATCTAGGGCTAAACAGTATATTTAATTTGTTACTAGAAAACCACACATGAACTTCTTTACTAGTATTGCATTGAAATATAAAAAATAAGAAATATTCACATCACATCACATCACAATATAGACACTATTATTTTGGGTATGGAAACCCCCGAAAAAACCCAAGATGGGAAAACCAGTGCAACAGTCAGATATGAATTTTATTATTGAGAAAATATGGAACTTTTACAACAAGCAGAATATTCACCCAACCTGGGGAATGTGAACCTCTGCAGAAACACTGGACAAGTCCAGCAACCCAGCACACCCTCAACGTAACAGTACGGCCCCTGCGTCAGCAGTACGGCCTCCAGTGCACAGTTGTACGGATTCGTACGGCACTAACGTCGGTTGTACGAATTATGTACGGCTGCCTCCCTGCGTGATCTGTACGACCTTCTCTCAACGTGGAACCCCGGTGACTCTATCGGGTAACTATTCCTCTATCTTCTCAGCAAAATCCTCCATCTAACTTTCCCTATCTATCTATATCCTGTCTGTGTGTGTCCTCTCCACCAAATCCTCTTTTAACTTTATTGGCTAAGCGAAAAACCTAACCCTCATTATGGATCTATGGATGAGATCCTCCGGTGAGAATCAATGGCCAAGATTACATTAGCCATTACTTAAATATTTCACTTTTCACTTTATTGAAGTGATTCCATTAAAGTCAAAATCAAATTAGAATAATGAAAGTATTTTCCTAAGTCAAAACTTAGGAAAATCACTTTAATAGATTTGGTTTCTAGTTTAATGTCTCTCTAGCATGCAAGGACAACATGCAATGCTAGAAGACCTTCCTTGTTGTTGCTTTCTAACAAGAGTGATTTCATTGCTTAAAGGATGGAGCAGGGGGTTTAAAGGATGGAATAAGGTGTTTGAACTTTGAAGGATAGAGCATGGTTTGGTTGGTGTGCCATTGGTCACACATGAGAGTGAGTCTAATTCGGATAGTGACACTCCCATTGATGGTCTCGATGGCTTCACGCAGCGTACGCATGAGGACCAATCCATGGAACTATCTCCTTGATGCTCTTTTGACGCTTTCAACTTTCTTTTCATTGCTTTTATTTTTAGTGTTCATTGTCCATTGTTAGTTTTCAATTGAACTTTTGACTCTAGAATTAGATACTATCATTGATGACCTCAGACTGAGTATTTAACTTATCACTCTTTTGACTCTTTAAATTTGAATATGTTTAATACAAGTTTATGTGACATGTCTAGGATTTAGTTTTATGATTTTATATTTTTAATTTCCATCCATTGTTTGTCTATGATTCAAGTTATAATGGAAGATGTAAATGGATTGTAGATTTAGAATTTATCAATGTGAAATTCAAATACTCAAATGATAAATGATTCATGAATCAATGATGAATTGACAACCATGTTTACAATGATGAATTTACTATTTAATTTTAAATTTTAGTATGTAAATGGTGATGGGATGAGGATTTTATAAGTTAATATGTTGGGATTTATATAGACTATATATTTTTAATCATTTTAAAGACCTCGACTTCCCCTGGTTCCCAAAATTTTCCTAAATTTTGGGGGTGGTCTCAACACGTCCCCAATGTGTGTTTCCTCGATCCCGCGCCCCAAAAACTTGGTGGAAAATTTGTTGTTTATCCTAGCGTGGTGATGTTATATTGGTTTATCACTAAGAGAGGGTGTTCTACATGATCCCCTTCTCTTTTGTTGTGCTAGCCATCACATGATTGGGTGGTGGGACAAATTTACATTTTGAGGTGGTTTAGGTTGACTAGGAAACTTCTCTAGCATATGAGATTTATTACACATGAGGAGAGTGCACTTATAGGGTTAATATCACTCACTTGTGGAGCACCTAGTCCATTGACCACATTTTACATGGTTCCATCCAGTGTTACAAACATCGTCAATATATCAACAGCATTGCGATATATCACGATGTTAACCCCCTAGCGATATATCAACAATATATTAGTCGATACTTTCCCCAATCTTTTGGTAATTTTTATCTGATTTGAACGCAATTTTATCACGATTTTTTGGTGATTTTTTCGAAAATATCGCAATTTTCTCCCTCTTTTTGCTCATTTGCTGCAGTCTAAGAAACAATTCCGTCGTGCCCATAAAAAATGTCACCTTGTTCAGTAGTAATTGATAATGTTAAATGGTAATATTAAATTCTTAAAGTAAAAGTGGCATTCTCCTCATCTTCCATTCTCTTCAAAGTGACATTTACCTTATCTTTCATCTTTTGTCCTTTTGCTTAAATTTTTAACATTACTATTAATTGTTTAAGGATGTTTGAGAGGGGTTCCAACCTCAAACTTCAAATGCAAAAAGAACAATTCTAGATCCCATTTAGAATTCAACGGACTTAATAGTTTTCAGGATTTCAGGATTGCAAGGTTTCCACCGGGTTTTATCATGTATGAGGGTATGAGATTGGCATTTAATCAAGAATATCAACCCCTCTATGTACCATGATGTTGGGCGTGTTGATTGTTAAACTCCTCTGTCATGACTTTAATAAAAATGTACTCTTCATTCAAGCAAAATCACTTATCAAGCATGGGAAGATTTTTCTACACTATTTTAATTTTTAACGATTGGATTAGGAATTTTCATCAAAATTGTAAGGTGTTGAGTCGATGACTAATGTCCTTGGAATATCAACTTTGAGATTCAAGGTAGAGGCAAGGACTAGAGCTTAGAGTAGGGAGGCATAGGGTGCTATTGATGAACAGAATTCCAACATAGGCAATGATTCACCGACATGTATGATTTATGATTTATGTTTCACATTCAATTTTTTAAATGTCCTTGCTCATTCATTAATTTAAAATATACATAATACATATACATACATAGCGATTTAAAATATACATAGAGTCCACTAGACCCCTAGGAACACTAGGGCCATCTAGCTCTAGAGAATGAGTGATTACCTTTGCAGGCAAAAAAGAGGTAGAGGGAATCAATAGTTTATTTACTTGATTTCATCGTATATGAGATACATTGATTATATTTTTTGGTGATTCATGAGTCGGGGACTCGAGATTTAGGACACAATTCATTTTTTATGTGTGATGTATCACTAGATGTCTTATACATCTTATATATCAGTTTTCTTTCCATATTCAAGTGGCAATGTGTTTAATAGATGTTCTTGTCGTTGTAGATGTTTAAAAATTTGAAAAAAAGGATATTTTGTATTTTTTTAAGTTTGTCAATATATTGCCAATGTTTGCCGACATTTTCGCTGAAAAATCCAATAATTTGTTTTTGGACCCTCGGCGATATATTCGCCGACACAATATTTGTAACTTTGGTTCTAGCACGAATATTGATGTATTTTATGTGTTTGATATGGTTGGTGTAATGTACTTAACCCATAAATATAAAGCAAAATAACAATGTGATAAAATACTAGTGTTGAACAAAAACTACAAGAGCGAAATAGATAGAACCTGAGAAAGAACCATTGTATTAGTGATGTCCAAAAGCGAGAGCAATGTTCACTTTCCTCTTTGAGGAGTCAACCTCCTATGATCAAAGCTTCAAATATGATAACAATCTTTATCACATTACACAACCTTCTACTCTATATATAGTGCATCAATAGCAAAAACCCTAACTACCTTTGGTCCCCTATTAAAGTGGGTCAACCACCTAGTGGATCTTAATTAATAAAGAGATTGTTTTACAATGAGGGACTATCAACTAACTATCTAAAAGGCCTTATTCAAAGAAGAAGGCCTCATACATCCATAAATTACTCCTAATAGCCTAAAAGTAGAAAAGTTGGGGAGGACCCTAACATGCCCCCCCCCCTTCAAAAGCAACCTTGTCTTGAAGGCTAGAGATGGGGAAACTAAAACAAAATGGTTGATTATTCCCAAGTAGCATCTTTTCGCTACAAATCCTTCCATTGAATGAGAAATTCTTGGATAGAGCAGTAGCGGACGTGACACTCTCAAGTGGCCAAAACTGCATCTAGTTGGAGCCAAATAGAGCCGTCTTCATCAAGTTCCAATAAGGTAGTTTGAACTCGACAATTCTATCCCATAACCTTGTTCAAACAAGAAACATGAAATATTGGGTGGATCTTGGAGTGTGTTGGAAGGGCTAATTTGTATACATGTTCAATGCATTGTATAATCTGATATGGGCCATAAAATTTTGGTACCAACATTTGATGACCTTTTAGCTTTGAGATGTTTGTCTATAGGGTTGGAGACGAAGTAACACATGATCCCCTACTTCAAAGGAATGTTCAGAGCGATATTGTTTTTCCTGTTGTTTCATGCAATTATGATCCATAGCCAAATTTCCTTTAAGTGTGCAAACAATAGCTTTGTAACTGTGAAGCATACTATCCACTATGTGCACCATTGAGGTCCCTAGTATATTGTTCAGAGCGATATTGTTTTTCCTGTTGTTTCATGCAATTATGATCCATAGCCAAATTTCCTTTAAGTGTGCAAACAATAGCTTTGTAACTGTGAAGCATACTATCCACTATGTGCACCATTGAGGTCCCTAGTATATGTGAAACTATTGAAGGTGGTTGTTAGACATATATTGCTTAGTATGGGAACATTTTTTAGCATCATGATAAGTGGTATTATACCACCATTCAGCCTAGGGTAACCATTGCACCCATTAGTGCTACTTTTCCAAAGCAAAACATCTCAAATAGGTTTCTAGACACTTGTTGATTGCTTCTATCTAGCCATCCATTCGGGGATGATAAGTTGTGTTCATTTGCAACTAGGTACCCTGTAGTTTGAACAACTCTTGCCAAAATTTGTTGGTGACTGTGGGATCCCTATCCAACACAATGGAAGTGGGCATACCATGAAGCTTAAAATTTTGATCTAGAAAAACATAGGAAACAATTGTTGGAGTAAAGAAGAGTTGGCATAAAAGTGAGCATATATAGAAAGACAATCAACTACCACCATGATGAGTGATTTGTTGCCTGCTTTTGGTAAACCAACTATAAAATCCATGGAGATGTTAATCCAAATAATGGTTGGGATTGGAAATGGTTGCAATGCTCCTAGAGTCTTCACTCTCTCACACTCATTCCTTTGACAATGTCATATTCATCACAAAAGTATGTATATCCTTTTCCATTCCTGCCCAAAAGAAAGATCGCCTAGTGAGATGATAGGTATTTTCAAATCCTGAATAGCCTACAATAGGAGATGAATGCAAGTCTTTTAGTATCCTATGTTTCAAAGCTGAATTTGGTACTAGAAAAAAGGTGACTTTTAAACTGCAATGTCTCTTGTTGCAATGTGTAGCCTTTGGGAGGATTCGGGTCCTTTTGAAGTCATTTGTTAAGCTGAGAAACCTCACCATTGGTCAACCACTCTTGGTGTGATTCTACTAACCATCCTAGTACTTGTGAGGATAAAGGAAATAGAAACCTATCTTCCTCAAAATTCCTGGACAAGGCCTCTGCCAAGACATTGTCTTTACCCTTTTTATAGATGATCTCATAAGCATACCATAGCATCTTAGTGATTGTAATGTTCCTTGACAAATATGACTGATTTTCATGCTAACTGCTTGGGAAATTTGGTTTATGAATTTCATCAAACAATGTGGCAGTTGTACTTTATCAACACTATAATCTTCTCAAGTTGTCCCAACTGGTTAGTTTGTATTAAGTGTTAGAGTTTGCATTTAATTCTTCTTGTATTAAGTGTTAGTTTGACCATTCTTCTTTCTAACCCCTACCAAATTTGAGCACCAAGAAGAATGCCTAGTGTGGGCTATTATTCCAGCTTTCAACATCTTTTGTAATTCCTGTTGTACTAAGGGAGCCAACTTAGGATTTATTTGCCTAAGTTTCTGTCTAAATGGTTTGGCTTCTTCTTTTAGCGAAATAATATGCTGAATTACATCTTCCTTATAGACTTTAAGTTCATCATATGTGAAGGCCAAAACATCCCTATATTCCCTTAGCAAATTAATAATCTGTTCTCTTTCTTCTCTAGGTGTCTTTTTGCCGATATTAACCATTCTAGGTTCTTCATTAGTTCCTATGTTTACCTCTATGTAATCACTTGGCTTTGTACCTGATTCTTCCTTAGGTTTATGGCCATCTTCTCTATCAAATGCCCTTTTTAAAGACACAACTTTCCTAGGGGCTGGATTAAGCTTTTGACTTTCTTCCGCATAATAACAGCCTTCTATCTCTTCACTAACGTAAAAGTCAGCAAATTCTCCTATATTACTCAAAAACTTAATCACTTGCTTATCATCATCAAAGACCTGCCAATTATCTACATTATCTGGAACTGAAGGCCTGAAGATAACTTCCATTTTAACTTCTTCATCTACTAACTCTGGTGGTCTCTGAAGGGTGGAAGCAGCAACCGCAAGTCTATCTGCCTTCGCATTAAATTCTCTAGGAATTGCAATAAATTCTATGTGATCAAAGCATGGAATTAGATCCAAAATTGCATCCCTATATCTTCTTAACCTTTCTGACTTGCAAGCAAACTGTTTATTAACCTGTGAAATGATTAAATATGAATCACCTTTGACCTCTAATTTCCTGATACCCTTATCTTTACACACCTCTAAACCAAGGAGCAAGGC
>LPNX011197136.1:1090236-1126968 GCA_001517045.1 Pseudotsuga menziesii | reverse complement strand
AGACAAGCTGGTGATGATGGGCACCATCAAACCATCCAAATATCAAGCTTTGATTGCTGGAGATTCGAGGGTGGATTCAAAAAGCAAAAAGAAAGCTAAAAATCCACTTGAGCAAAAGAGAGACAAGAAACAGTCTCCAGAGGATCAACAAGGTCCCAAGAAAAATACCCAAAAGAAGAAAAACAAAGGTGAAATGAACAAGTGCTCATACTGTTCAAAGAGCAATCACACTGAAAGCTCTTGTATGAAAAAGCAGATTGATATGCTGACCCAACTCCTAGATAAGAATGGCATCTCCCTTCCAGAAAGCTCAAAGAAGAGAGAAGGAGGATCAAGTTCAGATGACAGAGAGAGAGTTCATGCATTGGTTGCTGGCACATCAAGCTCACCCAGTTTTATCATTGATTCTGGAGCTTCAAGACACATGGTTTCGACTAAGGAGGCCTTCTCCTCACTGGATATGTCGAAAGGACATCTATTGTACTGGGAGATGACTCTCTCACTGAAAGTAAAGGCAAAGGAAGGATAGATCTTGATCATGGTAAGTTCAGCAATGTGCTGTATGTCCTTGGTCTCGCCTCCAACCTCCTATCAGTGTACCAGATGACCCACACTGGGTCTCCTAAGAAGGTCATATTCTCCCCCGATGAAGTTGAGATCACAGAGATCTCAACTGGTAGAGTCATTGCAAAAGGAGTTGCGAATCATGCTCAAAAGGTATACATGTTCTCACACTTCCTACCTTACTCAAACCCCTCTGCTCTTCTTATCCATGCTAATGAAGCTAGAAAGCTATGGCATGAAAGATTTGGCCATCTAAATTACAAGTATCTATCTGATCTTAGTGATAAAGAAATGGTCATAGGGTTGCCCAAGATAAAATTTTCCAAAGGAGTCTGCCAAGGTTGTATCCTAGGAAAACACCCAGAGCACAAATTTGAGAAAGCTAGTCATGAGAGAACCTCTGCACATCTCAAGCTGATTCACAGTGATGTTGCTGGCCCATTCCCTCATATGTCCATGAGTCAGGCCAAATATGCATTGACCTTTATTGATGATTTTTCCAGGTATTGTTGGGTTCACTTCATGAAACACAAGTCTGAATTTTTTGGCCTATTCAAAGTCTTTAAGGCTTTGGTTGAAAACCAGTGTGGAAGGAAACTCAAGGTCCTCAGATATGACAATGGTGGTGAGTATGTCAAGTCTGAGTTTATTAACTATTGTGCAGATGCAGGTATTCAGATGCAGCATTCTATCCCCTACACACCACAGCAAAATGGTGTTGCTGAGAGGAAGAACAAATCACTGAAGGAGATGGCAACATGCATGATGGAGGCCAAAAATTTGCCACCAAAGTACTGGGCCAAAGCTATCAACTGTGCAGCCTATATCCAAAATAGGGTGCCTCACAAACAGCTTGATGGCATGAATCCCTTCGAAGCATGGAGTGGGCACAAGCCAGATGTGACCCATTTCAGGATTTTTGGCTCAAAGGCATGGGCTAGAATTCCGACAAAGAAGAGGAAGGATTTGCAGCCCCAAAGCCAAGACTATCTTTTTGTGGGATACTCTAAAGATTCAAAAGGGTACAAGTTGATAAATTTGAGCACAAACAAAGCCTTCATTGAAAGGTGTGTTCAGTTTGAAGAAGAACCCCTTGCATAAGTGGAAGTTGGTGAAGCCTCTTCACCACCTGAACCTCAAGTAGTAAGTAAAGAGTTTGTTGAACATGCTGATTCTGATTTGTGTGATGAATATGAGTTTATTGCAGACCCAAACAGCCCCACAAGGCATAAATGGGCAGCCAAGACACTACATGTAGCAGGAGAGCTAGCTGGGGATCCCAATGACCCAAGGAGGACTAGATCACAATTTGAGAGTGGTCTATGCATGAAGGACCCTATGTTTGCTGAAAAATGATATTTGATGGTGGAGTCTGATCCTCAAACATATGAAGAAGCAGTAGGAGATACAAGATGTCAAGCTTCCATGAAGGAGGAGTTCAGCTCACTCCAGAAGAGCAACACATGGGAGCTAGTGCATCTTCCTACAGGAAGAAAGTTAGTCCAGTGTAAGTGGGTCTATAAGACCAAGTTTTCTGCTGATGGTTCACCACTAAATTACAAGGCTATATTGGTAGCTAAAGGCTACTCACAGGTTCATGGCATCTATTACAATGAGACCTTTGCCCCAATGGCAAACATGGATTCCATCAGGCTAGCTCTAGCCATTGCAGCCTCAAGGAAATGGGAGGTACATCATATGGATGAAAATGTGCCTTCCTGAATGGAGATCTCACTGAGGAGATATATATGCAGCAGCCTCAATTTTTTCTACTAACCCTTCTCTTGTGTGCGGGTTGAGAAAGTCATTGTATGGGCTAAAGCAAGCCCCCAGGGCTTGGTATGCCAAGATAGATAGCTTCTTGCTATCTCTGAATTTTGTTCGGTGCAAATCAGATCCAAATGTATATTTGAAGTCTGTTAATGGTTAATTAATGATCATTGTGTTATATGTTGATGACCTCCTCATTACAGAAAGCTCACAAGCTGAGATTGCTTCCTTAAAAGGAGCTATGAACCAAGCCTTCTCCATGACAGATTTGGGGCTCTTAAGTCAATTTCTGGGGCTTGAGATTGCTCAAACCAAAGTTGGAATAAAGGTGCACCATTCCAAGTATGCCTTGGATTTGCTGATCAAATTCAGAATCCAAGACTGCAAAGCAAGCAAAACTCCTTTCCTTTCAGGAGTGAAGCTGGAGGAAGATGATTCTCCACCGATGGTAAACAATACACTGTATAGGCAATTGATTGGATGTTTATTGTATTTGACACATACTCAACCTGATATTTGTTATGTAGCAAGTGTGGCTTCTAGATACATGGATCAGCCTCATGAGATCCATTGGAAAGCAGCCAAAAGGATCCTTAACTTTGTTCAGGGAACAAGGACACATGGGATCTTCTATAAGGCAAAATATGATCTTGATTTGATTGGATTTACTGACAGTGATTGGGCAGGTGATAGCACAGATAGAAAGTCCACTTCATGATATGTGTTCATGCTTGCAGAAGGGCCAATCAGCTGGTCAAGCAAGAAACAGAGTGCCATTGCACTCTCATCTACAGAAGCTGAGTACAGAGGAGTTGTTAATGCAGCAACTCAGTGTTTATAGTTGCAAGGTTTACTTTGAGAGTGTGGTTTCGAACCTGAGTACTCAACTACCATCTACTGTGATAACCATAGTACCATTCGAATATACAAATATCCAGTTCAGAAGTAGAGAACCAGACACATTGAGATTCACGTGCACTACATCAGAGAGCTTATGCATGATGGCACCATTCATCTACTCTTCTATTCATCTTCAGAACAAGTAGCTGATATCTTCACCAAAGCATTTTGTGAGAAGACCTTCAGAAATCTCAAATCACTGCTGGGGAGTGCTGATCATGCTGTAAAGGCATGAGTGGAGACAAGATTCTATAATTTTGTTTTATAGTCCATGTTCAAGGGAGTATTTTCCCAAGTTGGTTTTGCCTCTTTCCTTGGTTGTATGGACTTGCAGTATGTAAAAGGGTGACTAAGCCTTGTTGCTAGGCCCTATATTTTTTATTTATTACTCATAAAGTCAGGCTTAAGGGGGGGTGTTAGAATAATCAACCCATAGTTTACCCACTTAGACATTAATTCACTTATTTTTGTCTTATTTGCCTAGTTCATGTGTCCCACCTTGTGCAAGTTGCTAATTGCCTATCCATAGAGGTCAAACTTGCCATATCTGACTCATGTAGCACTTTGGAAAGCCTTAGGAATCAAATTTTCTTTATTCCTGGCCTCCTAGGCGCCTATCTGCTTTTTCTGCTTTATTGCCTGCTTTTTCAGTGTTTTAAGGCACATGGGAAAGCTAGACTAGGTGAGGTGAACTTGTTTTTTGTCCTACACATCCTCCTCTATTTTATCCATGCAAAAGCATGTATGAGCTGCCATTCCACCACTCTTTAGCTTTCCTATGCCTTTTTTCCAATTCGTGAGCTCCATGACAGATTTGGGATCCAGCTTTTACACCTATGGGGGATTTGCTTATTTTTGGTAAGCCTGCTTTATGCTAGATTTGGATGCTTCCTCATGCATTAGATTTCTTCATGTATTCTATTTATTCAGCAGCCTATGATATTACAGGTTTGGCTATTGTACACTCATTTAATATAATTTTGTGTTACAGCTCCATATTCAGTCTCCATTGTTAGCAATTTTGCATGATCAATTGATAATTGTTGTGGGTAAAATTAATCTACTGCTAGCCTGAATTTCTACATGAGCGGTAACTCAAGTTTTGTTGACTTGGTTTCTGTTAACAATTACCACTGCAACTGTTACTACTACCCATCCCATCATGTTACTACTACTCGCCATTTCCATTGCAGTTGCAGGATAATCCATAAAAGAATAAAGTATCTCAATGAGAATTTTTAATAATGACTTCGTGTTTCTTCTCAACGAGGAAGCAAATCAACATTTCTCCACTGCAGTCTGGTCATCAATTTCCCCACTATGAAGTGATAACCAAACCTATTTTTTTCAATTCAATTTAAAACTCGAAGGTCTAGATATATCGCTCATCTATGGGGTTGTAACTTGTAAATATTAGCTTTTGTGGTGTTATGATTTCAATAATATATCCCTGCTAAAAAATTAGCTATGGTGTCATATTTCTACTCAATTAGGAACCTGTCATTTACACAGTTTTCGGTGAGGATTTAAATGTAATTTCACAGTTTTGGGTAGGGAAAATTTTCAATGTTTTTTAAGGTGAAGGACATGCCATTTCCATTTTTTTAAAAGGAATATGTGTCTCAGATTCTATGCTACTTTTGGATATGATTTAAATGTAATTTCAAAGTTAAATATATATATATAACTTTTTTTTGGTCTATTGGGAGTAGCTTTTGTGGGGATATTTGGTTATTGTGTTCCTCATTTGGGTTCGAATCTTGCAGAGGACATTTTCTCTTTGGGAGCCCTTGTATATAATGAAATATTAGGTTGGTGAGTCGTTTATAGTGATTGGCACTTTCGGGGTTGTTTTTGTTTCCTTTTCATGTATACTTGCTAAGCAATTGTTTTTGCTCGTTCATGTATACTTGCTAAGCAAGTATAAGAGATATTTTCCCAGGTGGAAGTAACCATGGTGTAAACAGAGCTTCCATGGTAAACTACATTTAAAAAACATTGGAAAAAATATATATATAACTTTTTGGCTATTGAAACTTTATGTTGCTCTAGGGTCTATAGGTAAAGAAAATACAATATTGTTGATCTTACCTGTAGTATTCAATATTGTTCACTAATGTTTTTCTTGGCGATTGTTAATTGTTACATGAATTTGGTGAGCATGGCTAATATCAGTTGTTGTGGTTTGTCTTTGTCCCTGTCTTTTCTATATCTGAGGATAATCACTCTGGTAATGTGGTCGTCCACATGTCCAACATCCTTTCTTAGACCTATTTTCGTTTTCATGTCTACATATTATTGGTTTGATACCTGTATGGTGCAGTTTTCCCATGAGGTCTTTACCTATCATTTTTGGGTGGTTTCTTCTAAGGTGTCTTCGATTTGTTAAATGGAAATTCTTGATTAGGTATTTTCTGTTAAACATTACAAGCAAAGCAGAAAGAGGACAGAAACACAATGGGCATATTGGTTGCTTGGGAAACTGAATTATCTACTCAATATTAATCAAATGTATTTATAGGATTACATAACAACAAAACCATTGGTAAATACAATGGGTCAGAGAATACCATGGGTCACTAATTCTACCTAATGTGACCAACTCAACCACTCAACTAACTAACTAATTAATGTAGTATTGATAGTGGTCCGTTGAGATTACAATTCTTAATACACCCCCTTAATCTCAACTAGGACAATACTTTCAACACTATCAATGCAAAAAGATGTGTATTGGTCTATGTCTCAGCTAGGATTACATTTCATTCAAAATACTTCATCTTTACTTTATTCCTTGAAGTTTACTTGGACTTCTTCTTCTTTGTCTTCTGGATCTTAATGCTAAGTAGTTATTCTTCTTTAGTTTCTAGAACATATTGCAAGTCTTCTTATTTTGTTTCAACATTATTTTTCTGGTTGTCGTCTTTACCTACACACTGAAAAATTTTGTCAGAAAAAATATGAATATATTTCATCTTTTCTTGGAGAGCATTCACATCTTGGTGTTTCCTATCAATGGAAGTTACTTCATCATTCTTATTGAGTTCTTCATTTGCATGTAGCCATTGTGCATCCTTCATTGCTTCTTCAAAAATTGTGGGATGAGAAGAAAATAGAGCATATTGTAGATGCTCATCACTAACAGGACTCTACTCATAGATCTCCCTCAAACTTTTGGTTTTCTGATTTTGGGGTGGACTGCCTGTTGATGTTTCTTCTTTTCTATAATCATCTATTCGTTGCTCATTCTCACCAACTGTTGTAGCTTATATGCTGCTATCAATTGTCTCTTACTTAGAGAGACTATCACTCACATCCCTGGGTACTACTACATTAATAGGTTTATTGTCATCAGCTAAAACAACTTGATCAACAACCTTTATTGGGATTGCATGATCACTAGATTCCTCATAATCAAATTCTTCTTGACTGTCTTCCACTTCATTGTGGGAATCCTGGTGCTTTGCATGACTTGCAAAGTCATCTTCCTCTACAGTCGGTTCCTCACTAAAAAAATTATTTCAATATATCCCATGCTCTTTTTGGAGTATCAGCTTCTACAATATAATGAAATAGTGAATATTCTATACTGTCTTGTATGAGAGATAAGGAAACAACTTGCCTTCTTTCTTTTTGGAACTCAGCCAAAGCATTAAATGAATCTGTATCTCTGGGATCTTCTTCAACTATGAAATGTCACAAATCTTGTAATTTTAACAAATTACTTACTTTGACTTTCCATACATCATAATTATCTCATTCAAATGTTTTCCATAACCATTTTGGTGTTAACAAATTTCTTACCTCTTCAATTTCTTTTGGTAGTGCTTCTGGTAGCTCCATCATCAAGAATTGTTCTTCTTCAATTTTCTTCGATCTTGTCTAATCTTCTTGTCTCGATCACAACCTCCAAAAATATCAGATCTATGCGTGTGTGTGCTTTCCACTATGTGAAAAGGATTACTCACAAGAACAAGGAATGGATCAAGCCATGCGCTTTGATACCATGTTAAAGATTACAAGCGAAGCAGAAAGAGGACAGAAACACAATGGTCATATTGGTTGCTTGGGCAACTGAATTACCTTCTCAATATTAATCAAATGTATTTATAGGGTTAGATAACACCAAAACCATTGGTAAATACAATGGTTCACAAAATACCATGGATCACTAACTCTACCTAATGTGACCAACTCAACTACTCAACTAACTAACTAATTAATGCACTATTCATAATAGTTCATTAAGATTACAATTTTTAACACTTTCATATTATTTCTCGGACCATAATACTTTTTTCGAAGAATTAACATGCTCTCTACCCTTATTCCCATTGGGAGGATTTTTCCTTGATGAGCATCCACTCATCAATTTTTTGTCGGTTGTCAACGCCTTCTGCACTGCTTCGTGCAAGGTTTACAACATAAGGATGTGAACCTTGTGATGACTATTATGATTCTCCCCATAAACAAACTTATTGACCTTCAATTTATCTATTCCAATGCGAAGTGCATACCTTAACAATTCCATAAACCTTGTTTCACACTACTGCATCGTTCTATATCATTGGTGCAAGGCATTGAATTCATTCAGGTGTAGCAGGATTGCATCATCAGAGAGATACTGGTTGTGGAAATTTTTCTCGAACAGTTCCCAAGACACTTCATTAATATCTAATCCCAACTAATGGCGCAAGGCACCTTGAGTTTCAAAGTATAATATATAAGTGCAAAGAATATGGCATTGTTCTCAAACCATGCTTCAGCATCGGTCCCCTAAGTGGAACCCCATAACTCAGGAAACTTTAACTTTTCGAATTCTGATACGAGTTCGTGGGTGGCGGGTTTTTCAATCTACTAATGGAATGTAATTTTTGTCCAACCTCATGATCCAATCGACTAATCAACACCTCATGCATGCATTGAAAATTTCTCATCATCATGATCACTTCCCTTAGTCTTCGGAGTAACCAGGGGACTTTTTGACTTTCAAGCTAATTTTTTTGTCTAAATCCGATGAATTTAATCTACAAAATCTGTAATTTATGTTGTTTGTTGGGAGATTTTAAGCTCAAAAATGAAATTAGTGACAGAAAACCCACAAACACCCACACTCTGTAAGATCTAGCAATGTTTTTGAACGTTTTGAAAATTCCGTGAATATTTATGGCGAAAAACTATTAAAAACCGGCGGAAAACAAAGGTAAAAAATTCTCCTCTTTAAACAACTCGTTAATCTTCTACTCATGGATGTTTAAGCATGGAAGACATTGGAGGTGTGTTAGCCAAAACCAAGACGACTAAACTTTATTTTACCGCTCAGTTAATAATAAAATTAATTTTCACTTTTTGACGCCGAACTCTTTTTATTTTTCTTACTTGTCAGGTGAAACTTGTCTAACTCCCGACTAGACAAGTTTATAAATTTTGGTCGGTCTTTCGACTTGACTGATTTACTTCGACTTACTTGTCAGTTCAACCGACTAATATGACAGCTTGTCGGTAACTTTACTTCAACCACAAGTTGGTTGACCTCTTCGACCTCTTAAGTCGGCTGACCTCTTCAACCTCTCAAGTCGGCTGACCTCTTTGACCTCTCAAGTCGGCTGACTCAATCGACCTTATCGGTTCACTTACTTTGGTCTGGTTTTAGTCGAAATATACAGAGTATGTTTCTTAGTCTAAAAGTCTTAAGAAATTACAAATTATTTTCACCTGTGAGTAAGATGAAGTAAAAATGGACACATTAACAAATCCAACATAAATTATAAAACATATACCCAAATATGTAGGAAGACTTGAGTCGACCAATGTGCCGTAAAAATTGGAGCTTTCACAGAGTGAGAAGTTTAAGGATTCTTGTTCTTTCACTCAACCGTAATTGTGAAAGACATTTACACAAGTAAATCTGGAAATAATGTGCGGCCAAACAAACATGCATTCAACCATAAACTATTTCATATATATAACTATGTGGAAATAACAAAGGTATTACAAACTTGTCTGTCCAGACTTGTCATCTCACCGACTGATCCTTTTACAGAGCTTCAGCTCTTCGACTAAATCACATACACAAAAGCTTGAGCTTCAACTTCTCTTTCTCTCTTCTTCTCACCCTAAGTTCCTCTGTCTCTCTATTGTGTCTAGTGACTAACTTAATTTACAATCTTCTTCTTCTATTTATAGGAAACCTGAAAATTGCTTCTACATGAATCAACTGACTCTCCATTAAAGACTGTAATAACTATATACCTAACAACTTAGCTTCAGAAATAAATTCGACTGGTTTACATTGTCGAATCGTGGACTCTTCCCTCTTGTCAGACTGACCGACGAGATCTTAACTGATACAGACTCTGACAGAGTCAGCTAAGAGTCAGGTACGGATCTGTGAGTGATTAATATTTCCAACAAGGTGGTGGATGAAAACCACATCCTCGCATCTATGGAAGTACCAGATTAAAATAAAAAACAATTATATTATCATAACTAGTTTCATCTAGGTTTGAACTTACTCTGATAACATATGTGATGGGTTTCGTCTAGGTTCAAACTTACTCTGATAACATATGTGATGACCATCTCAATAGTGACCAATTTTTTTTAACCAAAGAACTCTCCACATAACTGTAATAGTACTTTTAATTTAATTAAATTTCATCTAAACTACCCATAATAAAATATTTTGTTTTCTTTTAAAATCAATGCAATGGAAATATTAAAAATTCATTTACAGATATCTAATCTATAATAGATTTTGTTTTCTTTTAAAATTAGTGCAATGAAAATATTAAAAATCCATTTACAAATGGAATAACCTATCGACCCGACCATTTGCACCAATCCGACACCCAGCAGAGCACCGCCGCCGCCTAAAAGGAGCCCTGATCGTTCGATTGGTGCAAATGGTCGGGTCAATAGGTTATTCCTTTACAAATATGTACTCTATAATAGAATCTTTGTATATTGGTTAATTAATAGTTTGTATTTCTTGATTATAAAATTAATAATAAGTGATTAAAATCTTTAATTTTCTTTGAAATATAAAATATCATTATAAAAATAAGAAATAATTATAAATTGGAAAGAGCATTACTTTATGTTCCTTGTCATTAATCACACTAAAATCTTCTCTTATATAAAACACAAATGTAACAATATTAATTCTCATAATTGTAATAATCACCATCACTATTGAAAACTAGACATCCTTACATAATGATGCAAATAGTTATAGCAAGCTAGTCTAGATATGTCTAATCTCCTTTGCATATCTCAGAATATAATTGAAATTTTTGAAGTTCTAACCATAATATCTCATAATTGTAAAAAGGAATTAATAAAATTATTTAGTGTTCGAATAATTCAATTATCATTTATGTTTATATACAGTAACTATTTATAATAATGTTGAAAATTTGTTGTAAGAATTATCATTTATGTTCATATACAATAACTATTTATAATAATGGTGAAACAATATAGTAAAAATTATTTTTAAAGTAACTAAAAAGCTCTTCAAACTATTTGGATGTGATGATTACTTACATAAGCATTCAAATTATACATCTCAATCTTATCATGTATCCTCATCCTTCTCTATCTTTATAAGATATCAGTCACCAGATTGAAATATCATCAACTAATGGAGTTATGAATTACGACCTAGGTAAAATTCCATCTCTTAAATTATTATTCACATGATCATCATGATTTTCAATAATATTTATACATGAAGATATCCACACTTGGAATCTCCAAGATGGCTTGGTGGACAAAGGATAAAAAGGGACTAAAGAGTCATCTCAGTGATAGCAGTTTTGACTCTGTTGATCTCAAGTGGATGAGTATACTCATATCTTAAGTGACTAATCACCCAACACAAAGGTGCTTCTCAACATTTAAAGATTTGAAGATTTGTGAATAGAAAATATGAAATAGAAGGTGGTTATTACGATAACTAAAGTGATTAAAGAGGAAGTATCATTTATTCTTCTATCAATATAAAGGTAAACAATGAAAAATGAAGAAATCTTTAATGATTCTCAAGGCCCAGAATCCACATCATTTTAATAAGGGAAACATGTAGTTGTATTAAACGAATTCGACATGTGCTCCTCATAGATTCAAGGGTTTGACCTACATATCTTGATGGAAGACTCTAATGGTATAATTATTATCGCGTCATAGGTTTCAAAACTCCATTTTTAAATTCAAAAGGAAGGCTTCAAATATTAGAGTGACTAACTCCAATGACAAAGAACTCAGCACATAAAAGGAATGAACTCGTGATTCACTTAGTGGTTGATCAATTAACCGATAACAAAATAATACTTAATTTTATTCCTTTCCTACCAAACTCACATCTTAACTCAACAATTAAGAAGAATTATCAACAGTTACAACTCCATATAAACTTCTAGTCTATAAATATGTCAATGGTGCATATTGTTAGGATTATTAATTAATCTTCCCTTTGACCACATAGTCTATTTGTCTTTTTCTAGATTAGGAGGTCATTTCCACTTCATTAGTGCATGGGGTACACACCTAGGGGCCACCTAACACTCAATGCACCTGTCTGCATGAGTTTAGGAGCTCCAGGGACCAATCCCTATAATTTAGGAACCCACTTCGAGTGCCACCAACAGTTGACCCTAGTCGATGTTCAGTTATGCTCTGATTCCCATCAGTTAGTTCACTCTCTATCATCCTAACAGTGGTTTTCATGATTTAAGGGAGGTAGGGTGCATTTGCTCACCTACCTACATTAGTTAACTGGTTGTGAACTGATTCAATGATATGTAGTTGCATTAGCGAGCTCTAGTGGTGATTTTCCCACACCGAGTTAGCTCTAGAGTCAGTCCAGGTTGGTAGATTTGAATCATATCTTAGTGTTGATGTATTTGTAACTTTGGAATGTATTCACTTGTATATCTTATGTCTTGTACCCCGATGTTTATTCCGGGAAGTGTCTGTAATATATTTGAGTCATGCCATGCCCCGATGTTCCTATCAGGAGGTTCTATAATGTAAACAAGTCATGTCAAGTCATTGTGGGTAACCCTCCTATTGTTCAAGGGTTAAAGTTCCCGCATTTATGGGGCACTAGAGTTATTAAACTCTTCTAGAGAAGTCATCCCTAGTGAGTCATTGTCAAGTTGGGAATTAGTATAAATAGAGAGTGAGCCTCTCTATTTATCACACACTCACTCACACTCAGTTGTAGCGCATAGCTGAGGAAGAAGAAGTTGTTGGGGCTAGAAAGAAAGAGGCTACTGCTATCGGGATATCATCTTACTGTTTTTGGGGATTTTCTATTTGGTGCTGATTCTATCTCTAAGGAAGTTGAGGGGTTTTCTCCTTTACGGTTTCCCCGAGGAAAGTCTTTTTGTTCATTGTCTTATGTGTTTGATTGTTGTGCTTGTTATTCTCTCAGTTAAGATCCTAAGTTAATGCTAGCTTAAATGATAAAAATCTAACATGGTATCAGAGCTAACCTGAGAAGAAGACACTGTGTAGCTGCGGAAACTAGGGCTTCCTAGTTTTTGGATCTCTCTAAACATATTTTCAGCAAAAGAAGGTTGGACTGAATCTCCTCCCCAAGGCACATCTTTCTGTCGAAGCAGAATCTGATTCTAAGCATTTTTCAGTTTTTGACCCGACACTACTGCCGAAAATTAGGGATTTCCACAGAAGTGGAATTTTTGAGTGAGCCCAAGCCTGGATTGATCTCCTCCTCAAAATCGAAGTTTAGAGAACAATATCAAAGCCTTTTGGTTGGACAGAACTTCGGAAAATTCAAACCCTAATATGCTCCTGAACCAGCACTACAGAAATTCAACTCCGAAAATTAGGGCTTTCCACAAAAGTGGAATTTTTGAGTGAGCCCAAGCCTGGATTGATCTCCTCCTCAAAATTGAAGTTTAGAGAACAATATCAAAGCTTTTTGGTTGGACAGAACTTCAGAAAAGTAAAACCCTAATATGCTCCTGAACCAGCACTGCAGAAATTCAGCTCTAGATTCAGATCCGACATCTTGATCTGGTAAGATCTAAATCTTTTGTATTTCCATTTGAGGTTCTCAGTTAAGATGTCTCATCATACCAAGCTTGATGAAAAGCTTAAGGGAGATGATAACTTCTGAGCCTGGAAGTATAGGATCTCCCTGGTCCTAGAAGAAAATGAGTTGGACTCCTACATCAATGAGGAGATTCTAGTTTCAGAGGGAGATGAGGTTAAGGCCTTACACAAGAATAAGTTGGTTATGGCTAAAAGGATTATTGTTGATTCAATCAAGTATCACCTCATACCAAAGGTGTCCTCCCTAAAGACACCTAAAGCTATTTTTGATGCCCTAACCAAATTGTTTGAAGGAAAGAACATAAACTGGAAGATGACCTTGAGGAACCAATTGAAGAATGTGAAGATCCAGAATGTGGAGACCATACAGTCATACTTCACTAGGGTCTCCCAGATCAAAGAAAAACTTGAAGCAGTAGATGAAGAAGTGGAGAATGCAAATATTGTATTGACCACCTTGAATGGTCTCCCTAGGACATGGGACTCTTTCATTCAAGGGATCTGTGCCAGAAAGAAGTTAGTCAAGTTCAGCAGACTATGGGAAGAATGCTCTCAAGAAGAAGCTCGGATAGCAGCTTGAGAAGAAAAGATGGTAAATGAAGATCAAGCTCTCACAGTACAATCCAAGAATACTAGATCTAACCACCACAGAGGTAAGCACTCTCATCAAAGGAATAACTTTAGAAATCCTAGAGATAGGTCTAAGTTCATTTGCTATACATGTGATGAAAGAGGACACTTTGCTAGAGATTGTCCTAGAAACAAAAGTAGCTCTCACAAGAATAAGGGAAACAAGAGAAGACATCATGCTCATGCTGCAGAGGATGATGAACCTTCCACAAAGAGAAATAGACAAGATAGTGATGATTCTTCAAGTGATGAAGAATATGTTCTGATTTCCAATCTCACAAGAACTATCACACATGGTAGAAATGATTGGCTTATAGACAGTGGTGCTTCCAAACATACGACGGGATTCAAGGAATCCTTTGTGAAACTATCTGAACATGAATCACCTCACAAGGTGAAACTCGGAGATGACTACCAATATCCAATAAAAGGTAGTGGTGAATCCTCATACAAGCTAGACTCTGGAAATTCTATCAAGATGAAAGATGTATTGTTTGTACCTAGAGTAAAGAAGAACCTCCTCTCCATATCTACATTGGATGCAAAAGGAATGAGGGTTGCATTTGTAGATGGCCAAGTCCTCATGTGGCCAAAGGGAAAGTCCTTCGATGATGCAGTAGTGATTGGGGAACAATAAGGAGGACTATACAAATTGAAGGGCCAACCAGAACAAGCTTTGGTTCATCACTCGGTAGAACCAAATGAGATTTGGCATAGAAGGCTTGCACATGTGCATTACAGAGCACTACCACTTGCAAGCAAAGATATTGAAGGTCTCCTATAAATGCAAACAAAATATGAAGGTGTATGCAAAGGATGTGTGAAAGGGAAGAACACAACGAAGAAATTTCCAAGTAGAAAGAGCAAGGCAAAAGGAATCTTGGAAATCATCCACTCCGATGTATGTGGTCCAATGTCATCCAGTTCACTAAGCGGGTATGTATACTATGTTTCTTTTATTGATGATTTTTCTAGAAAGGCATGGATATACTTTATGAAGAACAAAGATGAAGTATTCGGGAAGTTCAAGGAATTCAAAGCCTTGACCGAGAATCACACAGAAAAGAAGATCAAGACCTTTTGATTAGATAATGGTGGATAATTCACATCAAATGAATTCAAAGAGATATGTAGAGACTCGAGGATTAAGAGGGAGTTATCCACTCCATATAATCCACAACAGAATGGGATTGTAGAAAGAAAGAATAGAACAATCATGGAAGCAGCAAGGGCCATGCTTCATGATCAAGATCTTCCCATGCATCTATGGGAAGAAGCTGCCAGAACAGTAGTGTATGTACAGAACCGTACTCCACACAGAGTACTCGAGAACAAGACACCTGAAGAAGTCTTCTCCGACAAGAAACTAGAAGTCATCCATCTCAGAATATTCAGTTGTCCTGTATACATACACATTCCAAAAGAAAAAAGGACAAAGTTAGATCCTTCAGGAAAGAAGGGTATATTTTGTGGAATACTCTAAAAGCTGAAAGGCTTACAGAATATACTTCCCAGGGTTCAAGAAGATTGACATTAGCAGAGATGTAACATTTGACAAAGATTCAACCTACATCAAATCCAGGAAGAGACCGGCTGAAGAACCTGAAGAAACAAGAGCACCCAGAATTCATGATACAACCATGAACGAAGAAATTCAAGAAGAAGATTGAGAATTAGAAGAACCTCAAGAACCTGTAGATCCACCTCAGGAGAAGAATCCTCATAAGAGGAAACCTTCTTGGGTACGTGAAATTATCCAAGGTATAGAAAGATATGGAGCTTCAGAAGAAACACACAAAGGAAGAAAGAGAACTAGGTCCTGCTCCAGTTATGTAGCCTTGCTATGTGACATTATTGATAAAGAACCTTCCAACTATGAAGAAGCGGCAGAAAGGAAAGAATGGAAGGAGTCTATGATAGAAGAGTATCAATCAATCATGAAGAATGATGTTTGGGATGTTGTCCCAAGACCAGACAGGAAGTCCATTGTAACTTCCAAATGGATCTACAAGATCAAGCATACTGCATATGGCAGCATAGAGAAATATAAAGCAAGATTCGTGGCTCATGGTTTCTCCCAGAAAGAAGGAATAGATTATGAAGAAAATTTTGCACTTGTAGCCAGATACACTTCCATCAAATCAGTACTTGCTCTGGCTGCAGTGATGAAATGGAAGATATACTAGATGGATGTCAATACTGCTTTCTTGAATGGTGTAGTAGAAGAGGAAGTATATGTGGAGCAGCCACTCAGTTTTGAGACACATGACAGGGAGTCTCATGTGTGTAGATTGAAGAAATCCCTATAAAGTTTGAAATAGGCACCCAGGACATGGTACAATAGAATTAATAGCTTCCTATCCAGTTTGGGCTTTACCAAGAGTAAAGCAGATTCCAACCTTTACTACAAGGTTGAAGATGGAAATCCAGTGATACTCCTACTGTATGTGGATGATCTGTTTGCAACAGGTATGGATGGGTTGATTGCTGATACAAAGAGGAAACTTGTTGTTGAGTTTGAAATTAAAGACTTGGGTATGATGCACTATTTCTTAGGCAAGGAGGTGTGGTAGAATGTGGATGGAATATTTCTTGTACAAGGGAAGGATGCAGTAGATATTCTGAAGAGATTCGGGATGATGCACTTCAAGGCCATAACCACACCTATGGCATCGAACCTGAAGCTATTGAGTGATGCTTCATCAGAAGCGGTTGATGCTATGATGTATCGTCAGATGATTGGGTCCTTGATGTACCTGACGAACATGAGACCATATATTTTCTTTGCTGTGAACACCTTGAGACAGTTCCTAACAGATCCGAGACATGTTCACTTGATTGCTGCAAAGCATATTCTGAGGTACCTGAAGGGTATAGTTGATTATGGGCTCAAGTACGAGGCAAATCAGGAGATTAACTTGGAGGGTTATGTTGATTCATATTGGGCAGGAAGTGCCATTGATAGGAAGAGCACATCAGGATATTTCTTCAGTATGGGATCAAGTGTGATCTCTTGGTTTAGTAGGAAGTAGTCCTATGTGGCACTGAGTATAGCAGAAGCAGAATATGTCGTAGCTTGTTGAGCTAGTTGCAAGGTAGTGTGGCTGAGAAAGCTACTATCTAATTTATTTGATCTCTAGTTGGATGCTACTTGTATATATTGCGACAACCAGAGTTGTGTGAAGTTGTCAAAGAACCCAGTGTTCCATGACAAGTCAAATCATATCGAGATCAAGTATTACTATATCAGGGATATGGTGTAGAGAGGAGAAGTGAAGCTACAGTATGTTGTGACAGACGAAAAGATAGCTGATGTGTTGATGAAGCCATTGGCCAGAGTGAAGTTTGAGTACTTCAGGGAGAATCTTGGTGTTATCCAGATCGAGGTTCCCTCCAAGGGGAAACGATGAGACCTAGAGACATTCTGACATGGTGAGAGGATTAGGTTCCTTCCATGGTCAGATGTAAAGGCTGATCCATTCTGTCATGGTGAGAGGATTTGGTTCCTTCCATGTCAAATGTGAGTGCTAAGCCATTCTGATGTGACTGTAGGATTGGTTCCTACATGTTCATATGTAAGTGCTGAATGTCATTCTTGGAATGGAGGCACCTGGTCAGTTACCAGGAATACTCAGTCTGGGACTAAGAGCCATTCTGATGTGACTGTAGGATTGGTTCCTACATGATCAGATATAAGTGTTGAATTCCATTCTTGGAATGGAGGCACCTGGTCAGTTACTAGGAATACTCATTCTAGGACTGAGGGCCATTTTGATGACTATGGGATGTAGTCTTACATGATCAGATGTGAGTGCCTGGCCATTCTGATTTGATTGATGGATTTGTTCCCACTTGATCAGATATAAGGGTTGATTCCATTCTCTAGGAGAATGGAGGCACCTGGTCAGTTACTAGGAATCCTTAGTTTGGGACTGAGAGCCCTTTCGATGCAATGTTTTCAAACATGGTTGAATGTAAGTGCAGAGCCTTTCTGACAAGACGAGGTCGGATGTGAGTGCTGGGCCTTTCTGACAAGATGAGGTCAGATGTAAGAGTTGGGCGGGCCATTCTAACTTAGGGTCAAATATAAGTGCTGAAGACCTACATGAAGGGTAGGCCTACAACCAGCATGAAAAAGGGCTGGCTCTGTAGAACTTCCTGTGATGAGAAGAATCGAGAGATAGCACCATTCTGAGATAGCACCGATGATGATGATCCAGACTTGATGATGATCTAGATCAAGTGATGATCCAGATGTGATAATGATCCAGACTTGATGATGATCTAGATCAAGTGATGATCCAGATGTGATGATGGTCCAAACTTGATGATGATCCAGATCAAGTGACGATCCAGACTTGATGATGATCCAGGAGTGACAATCCAGATCAAGTGATGATCCAGATTTGATGATGAGCCAGTAGTCGTGATGATCCAGATATTGTGATGAAGACGATGATGACTTGAAGATGAATATGACTTGAAGATGAAGAAGACTTGAAAATGAAGAAGACTTGAAGATGAAGACAACTTGAAAATGAAGATGACGAGATGATCCAGTTGATACAGAGAAGAAGACCAGTGCTGAAAATTGTGTCGAAAGAATACCTTCCTAGTCAAGAGGGAGTGTTGATGTATTTGTAACTTCGGAATGTATTCACTTGTATATCTTATGTCTTGTACCCCGATGTTTATTCCGGGAAGTGTCTGTAATATATTTGAGTCATGTCATGCCCCGATGTTCTTATCGGGAGGTTCTATAATGTAAACAAGTTATGTCAAGTCATTGTGGGTAACCCTCCTATTGTTCAAGGGTTAAAGTCCCCGCAGTTCTGGGGCACTAGGGTTATTAGACTCTCCTAGAGAAGTCGGCCCTAGTGAGTCATTGTCAAGTCAAGAATTAGTATAAATAGAGAGTGAGCCTCTCTATTTATCACACACTCACTCACACTCAATTGTAGCGCATAGATGAGGTAGAAGAATTTGCTGGGGCTAGAAAGAAAGAGGCTACTACTATCGGGATATCATCTTACTATTTTTGGGGCTTTGCTATTTGGTGTTGATTCTATCTCTGAGGAAGTTGCGAGGTTTTCTCCTTTATGGTTTCCCCAAGGAAAATATTTGTGTTCATTGTCTTATGTGTTTGATTGCTATGCTTGTTATTCTCTCAGTTAATATCCTAATTTAATGCTAGCTTAAATGATAAAAATCTAACACTTAGGAATTTGAGTTCTCCTATTTGTAACACCATCGTATTACATATTATTTACTGATTAATGGATGTAATGATATTATTCCATTTTTTTCTCCATTTCTGTGCAATGTTTCCATGAGTAATTGATCAGTATCTACTAAATTATTCTCTCTCTTCTACAAACTTCTTTTCTCATTGAATTCATTCAGGCCTAAAGATCCTATGCTTCATTAAATTTAACACAGATGTTAAGTTAACTTTTAAGTTCAATCGACGAATTGTCACAAAATAACTCAACCCTTATTCGAGTGGATCTATAGAATAAAAATTCAACTATTGGATTCAATAAAGCAACAAAATAAATAGGATTGTTCATCATACTGACTCATGTGAAAGGGATTATCCTCAATTAATTAACCAATTACACTCGTCTAAGATACAAAATTCACAACTGGGCCAAGCATTCACTTCAAATGATTAAAATACCATATCTTGTTCATTGAGATAGATCAACTCAACTCATATTTTCTTTAAAATCACAATGGTAAATTTAGGATCATCTCTAGCCACCGATTTGAGTTAGTACACAATATGATTTAAAATCTAAATAACAAATTATTATTCAAAGAAGCAAATTTTTACTCAACCTTTTTAAAAGTCACTTAACATATCTAGTATGATTTAAAAAAAACATATGTTTCCAGACGATGTTAGGTGCCAGGTATGGATGAGAATAGATATACAATGATCATATTCTTATTTTTTAAGTTCTCAACATATCACTACAATTACAAAATATCATATCACTTCCATCTCTCCTATTCCACATGGCTATAAAACAATAGCAACAGTTTTGATCTATCAAAGGCTAGTCTATAATTATTTTCTAGGTATAAGCTTGGTGTTGTTATTGTTCTACCCATATCTAATCCATAATTCACGAATTATAACCTAAATTAATATAAACCATTCCATCTTAGTCACAAAGCTTCAATCCAAATCATTGATTAAATAACAGAAAATTAACTACAATTTCGATAGAACGATTTATAAAATGGCTCTATACCACATAACAATAATAAATATAAATATCAATGCAATAATTTATTTAATGAACCTAATACAGATAGTCGACCTTGTATTGATGAATTTTCCAAAACCAATCTTTCTGAATTCCAATTGACCCCTCGGTTCACCACCCTACCACACTAGGAGTACTCTCCTTCCTCCTTCCCCCCCAAGCTATAATATTCCATAAAGAACAACACACTCTAGCATAGTAGTGCAATCCTAACTGGGGATCTCCCAATCCCTCAACCACTTACTTTTCCAAACCCACAACAGTGACACGGTTCAAAAGAAATCACTATTACAAGCACCATCTAGCACTAGGGAGCACAAAAATGTCTTTCCCCTTCATTCCCTCTGTTGGAATATTATAAACCCACACACAACTTAGGATAAAATAATGAATCAATTTTGATTAATTTCCTACCCACTGGCTTAGATAGTTGGCATCCACTTGCACTACAAAGTCAACACTTGCCATCTATACCCAGGAATGCTTTGATTCTGATTCTGGGTTGATCTTGACCAATTTATTGACTCCCATAATTAGTAACTACGCTTTCCTGCATATTATTCCTTATTCTGCTTTTATCCATCTTTTCTATGGATAAGGTAAAGCTAGTTAACTAGGAAAGTGGCAGCTTTTGTTGCCAACCCATCTTCGATGATTTTCTCTCCATATTCCATGATTAGAAATTCTTTCATTTACTTATCATCACTCACTCATGCTATTGCTAATTCGTGAGGTCCTTGATAGATTAGGAAAGTGATTTAGCCACCTATAGTGGTTTATCATAATTAGTAAGCTTGTTTTATGATCTAGCATGATTTGTCTGAACTAACAACTCAATTTTACTTTATAAGGATGTATTGCCTATGTAATAATATCAATCATCATTCATTGATCATTCCTAATGTGTGTTCATGATTATTATTATTCTCTCCGTATGTTAATTCTCTGCAATTCTCTGTGAGGTTAATTGTGTGCCTAGATCCTTAGCTAGTTTATGAAATTCCTTATGCCATGAAGGCTTTAGAATTTCTACATGGTATCAGAGCTTAGGATATCAAATCTCTACATGACATCAAATATTTGAGAACTAATTAATTAATCCTTCTTTTCATATTTGTAGATTTATTTTGCAAGTACAACTTCAAATGGATTTGAGAGTATCATTTCCTCTTCTTGCTCCATTCACAAGCTATTTAGATGGGAAATTGAAGATGATTTCATCTCTAAAGAGACAAAATATCTATGAGGTATATAATGGAGTTGATGAATAGTCTTATGAAGAGCCATGTGACTAGATGAATGACTGTGCTAGACCTTTTGGAGCTATATGTATGTCTATTTCTCCAAGCATGCGCTACCTTATTGATTATATTACATACCCAAAGGATCTCTGGACAACATTGGATAGATTTTTGGGCAAGCACAATGAGGATCCTTCTAGCTATGTGGAAAGCACCTCTAGCTCCTCGATGACTTCTCCCTCTCAAGAAGTCTATGCCTCTATATTCTCTGATGAATTTGATCATTATGAAGAAGTTTCTCATACATTTCCTTTTGCTTCTACCCTCTTTGATTTGAATGCTTCCTTCTTCAATCAAGAAGAAAATATTGAATACCCATATTTTTCTCTATCTCTTGAAGTTGAAGACCTTGATTCGTCTTCTTATGATGCTAATAATGAAGAAGAAGTGACTAATGGAGCTTCTATTGCTATTGATGATTATTCACTCACACATTCATTGTTCTCTATGTCTTCTATCATAGATTATGATATCTATGTGCTAGATCCTTCACACTTTGTCCATACATCTCTCCTTGATGGTGCGAACCCTAGTTATTTCCTGGATGTTTCCTTAGTCAGATCAAGCCCTTTTAGTGTCTTGCCACTTACCATACTTGATCCCATGCACTTCTGCAGATCCTCCTTTGTTCTTGGCATCAATCCTCAAATCCTCCTTGAATATTTTGAACATCACTATAGTTCCTCCTTTGTTTTCCTGCAGATTATTCCTTATTCTGAATTTATCCAACTTTTATGTGGATAAGGTAAAGCTAGTTAACTAGGAAATTGGCAGCTTTTGTTGCCAACCCATCCTCCATGATTTTATATCCATATTCTAGGATTAGCAATTATTTCATTTACTTATCATCACTCACTCATGCAATTTCTAATTTGTGAGGTCCTTGGTATATTAGGAAATTTCTTTAGCGACCTATGGGGGTTTATCATAATTAGTAAGCCTGCTTTATGAGCTAGCATGAGTTTTTTGAACTAACAAATCTATTTTCCTTTATAAGGATGTATCAACTATGTAATAATATCAATCATCATTCATTGATCATTCCTAATGTGTGTTCATGATTCTTCTTCTTCTCTCCTTATGCTAATTCTCTGCAATTCTCTGTGAGGTTAATTGTGTTCCTAGATCCTTAGCTAGTTTATGAAATTCCTTATGCTATCAAGGAATAATGAAATCACTTTTCATTTTTTATTCAATTTCAATATTTTATTCAACATTTATTCATCTATTGCAGTTAAATAAGCAATTTTATTCTCCTCTAAAGAAAAAACATTTATTTGCATTTATTTAGCTAGGTCACTTTCAAATAAGCTCCCTCAATAGTTTGAAATTCAAACTCAGACAGAAGAGGGCATTATAGGGGTGGTATTTGTAGTTGATACCTACAATTGGGTGGAAAAATTTTCTTACACACCTAAGTACTTGGATGTTATTCTATGAAAGAAAAGTATTCTCTTCGTGGATGATTTTAAGAACCCCCCCTAGATTTATATGTATAAAAAATGGGCGAATCTATCCGATATATATGAAAATTTGAAGACGATTTGATCAATAATATAATATTTATATATAAAAAATTGGAGAATATTTATTTTTATTATATAATGTTGTAAAATCTTGGCGATTCTTTCACTAAGTTATAAGATATTGTAAAATATTGGCGAATATTTCACTTCATTATAAAAAAATGTAAAAAGTAGAGAATCTTTCATTGATTTATAAAATATTGTAAAAATAGAGGAACAACAACATTAGTCAAATAACAAGAATCACGTCATCAACAACAAAACATGTAGACTCATGAGTCACAACTGGAAGGTGTCAGTGAAACACAACTACACTGGCTAGATTCGGGGCAAGTGGGGACTCCACTTGTTACCTCGTCCCTTAATGGTCCAACGGACATGTGGGGACTTGAATCTTGAAAAAACGATAAACTAATAGAATCATACATTATGCTCGATCTTGTCCTCCACTATCCAATTGAGGTCATGGAGGCTAATACAATTATGCATTGTAATCATGCCAATTGATTATTGCATTAGATTAACGTTGGTCTCGTGTCAATAGGTATCCTATGATCAATGCATAGGAACACAATGAATAGACCATTTTTCTCTTCGCTTAGCTATGTAGAGCTCATTTATTGTTTTAAATAATGATAAGTATTTACAAAGCTGGATCCAAAGAAAATTTCAAAGGGCGAAAATGGTTTTTTCAATATTTCCCAACCAAATATGGTTGGGATAACTATGTTTTTAATATTTTTTTGAAAATAAATAATGGGCTATTTAATATTGACCCTAATAAAAATTTTAATATAACAAATTCGCCCAAAGAAAATTTGAAACCCCTCTAAGTTCGCCCATGGGCTAAATTTCACCCCTAAAATCATCCCTGACGCTATTGTTTGCATGGAGAGAATCCCATGCACTAGTGTTAATGCTCCTCCAGTAAATTTGAAATTCAAGTGTATGTGTGCACTAGTTTCACGAAAACATTGCATGGCTGAGTTTTTTACTTATTATTAAAGTGTCGAGTACTTGGCAAGTTCACTACAAAGTTTTGGTGGATCTCTATTCTCTATTGTTGAGGTGATATATCTTATTAGGCAATCTTCTATTGTGTTGTAAACCATTCTCTACTAATCTATCTATCATACTCAAAGAATTGTTGGGTTTTTCATCCTCTATATTTGGAGGGTTTTCCTAGGGTATATCTTGTCTCTTATGGATGAATGATTTATGTGGATGATTTGTTTGTGATAGTCATATGTGTAGTGATTGATTAATAAAATGTTTTAATATTCAAGTATCTCCATATTTTCTCAGAAAATTAACACTTGGTTGGAAAATGTTTAACAACCATAGATATTCCAATGATTTGTAAATTGTCATGGATATTCCACTAGAACATCACAACAAATATTACAACTTAGTTATTTTTATTAGTCATTACATAGAAATGTACAACAAAGCATGTGTTATAGTTCCTACTTGGTACAAGTGTATGCGCACTTAGATATGTCTCAGGTAATGAAATAAAAGGATATATGAATTCTGACTAGTATAGTGATCAAGAAAGATCACATCAAAGATGTTGCTCCAGTTAGAGAATATTGCGAAACATTAAAGCTTCATGAGGTTTATAGTCAGTTATATCTGAGACATAGTAATATCCACAGATGAGTAGCATTGCCAGCATTCTCAATAAGTCTCTTCCTGGGACAAGCTTGGTATTATTAAGAAATACTCTTCTAGTTGAAGAGGGATTATTGATGTGTCTTCACAGGAAACAACAGATAAAGTCCCCAAACTAGTCATGGTGCATGACTCAGACAACCAAGGGTTATGATATCTTGTGGAGAAAATACACATCAATAAAGACATGGTCAAAGTCTTGGATACTATAGATACTCAAAAATATTTATAGTCAGGATTGTCAGAGAAAAGTTAAACCACTTGGACGGGTAGTTGGGGTGTCGTGATATTCAAGAAAAGAATATGAAATCACTATGAAAGTGATCAGGCCTTGAAGAACATTATAAAGAATGGAAAGCTCATAGAGGAATTCTCCATATAGTAGAAGATTCTTGAAGTCAACAAATGTTGAAGATTGAAAAGGAATATGAAACTTTATTTCTGCATGATATTACATTTGATATGTGTTGTTGTATATGATGGATGTAAAATCCATGATTTCTAATTTAGAAAAACTCCATTCCGGATCAAATCCACATGATGATGCTATGTATAAGTAGATGGTTGGTCTCTTAAGGTACTTAGTAGACCTATTATAATTTATGCTTACTAACTAAGCATATGATTATGTATCTTTGAGGTACATTAGAATAGGTTATTTATTTCAATTGATACATGGTAGACATATTATTGTAATATCCAACTATTGTTTTATCATGAGATAAGGGATGTATATTGCGGCTAGTACTACAAAATCTAAGTGTATTGCAGCGAGTACTACAAAAGCAAGATGTATGTCAGAGAGTAATATATAAGCAAATATGTTTTGTGGATAATACTATCAGCTGAGAAGCAGAGTAGCTAAGAAAGTTACTTGTGATGGTTGGAGAGAGTGACCATACTTGTGATGGTTGGAGAGAGTGACCATAATTGTGATGACTAGAGAGTGTGACCATACTTTGTATGTGTATCTAGTTGAGTATGCATATTCAATTGAGTATGTGTATCCAGTCGAGTATGCGTATCCAGTCGAGTTGTGTATACAGTTGGAGATGTGTTATGATAAAACAAATTGAGATAAGTTTTTACTTCATCAAAGACATGGTCATGTAAAGTAAAATTTCAATACATAGCTACTGATGAGAAGATTCCAAATATGTGGACAATCAATTGTTAGCGATGAAATTGAGATACTTCTAAGATAATCTTGGTATGGAATAAAATTCATGGTAAACCATAGAATGTCTCCCTCACTGAGAGGGAGTGTTGATTGTACAACATCATGATTGATTCTCTAGACTTGTGTTGTATCAAGTCCTATATATATCCTCATGTGTTGAGGTGGGATGCTAGTACTATATTCTTTTGTTGTATCAAGACCGGTCTTGTGTTTTATCAAGACTGTAGGCTTGTGTTGTATCGAGTGTGTACTTGTGTTGTATTAAGTCATATTCTCATAGATTTTACCCTATGAGATGGATCTCCAATTGTGGAGATGATATTGTGTTGTATCAAGGTTGAATTTCTTGTGTTGTATCAAGATTTTGGACCTCCATTTGTTAAGGTGGTTATACTATGTGATGTATTACTAGTCATGGTCACTGAGTGCTATAAGTTTCCTTTAGGGATTATCTACCCCTAGAATGAATTACTTTAGCATATGACTATATGACCCGTGGTAATATATATGATCATAATTATGTGTAACAATTATTTTGAGTATGATATGATAATGAGATAAGCATAGAGAAAGAGAAAGGATTCGAATTACTCATGAATGCCTCCAAGTGAACTTGAATTGTATAGGCTTCAGTAAAGCCTCAGTTCTAATAACGCATGAACCAATTAACTAGAAAAGATCCATGAAAATTTTAATAATATAATGTTGCATGGATGGTACTAAAAGTGAATCATTGATGACACTAAGAGTGAAGAACCATGACTCTCAACCAGTCTCCTAAATTTGTGGTCATGCATTCT
Organism: Pseudotsuga menziesii; assembly: GCA_001517045.1. NCBI lineage: Eukaryota > Viridiplantae > Streptophyta > Pinopsida > Pinales > Pinaceae > Pseudotsuga > Pseudotsuga menziesii. The sequence continues at coordinate 1,100,265 of LPNX011197136.1, read as the reverse complement.
GTTGAAGATAGAGTTTAGTTCACATCCAGTTAGAATTCAGTTAAAATTACTCTTGGAAGGTATGGCGCATGTATTGTGCATAGAAAAGAATGTGAGGACAATGACTTGGTACTAGTGCAGGAAGGGTGCTAATGTTTGTATGGAGATAATCACATGTACCAATGTTAATGCTCCTCCAGTAAATTTTAAATTGAAGTGCATGTGTGCACTAGTGTCAAGAAAACACGTGGATGAGTTTTTGACTTGTTATTAAAGTGTCAAGCACATGGAAAGTTCATTACAGAGCTTTTGTGGATCTCTCTTCTCTATTGAAAAGGTGGTATCTCTTATCAGACAATCTGTTATTGTGTTGTAAACCAATCTCTGCTAATCTATCTATCATACTCAGAGAATTGTTCGGTTTTTCATCCTCTGTATTTGGAGGGTTTTCCCAGTCTATATCTTCTCTCTTATGGGAAAATTATTTATGTGGATAATTTGTGTATGAGATTCATATGTGCATTAATTGATTAATAAAAGTTTTTAAGATTCAAGTATCTTCATATTTGCTCAAAATATTAACACTTGGTTGGGAAGTATCCAATAACCATAGCCATTCCAATGATGTGTAAATTGTTGTGGATATTCCACTGGAACATCACAACAAATCTTACAACTTTGTGCTTTTTATTAGTTTATTAAAAAAATGGAACTGAAAGGAAAATAACTAGAGAAAATAAACACACAAATAACACAATATATAAATTGGGAAAACTCACAATGGGGAAAAACCCAACTATAAATGAGGACTATACCTTGCTCTTTTGTTCTCCAATATGGAGTACAAATACAAAGAAAGTTGTGCTCTCTATGGAGGTGTATATGAATCTACAACCAAAATAGCTACTATAGGATCTCCTACTTCCCATGTTCTTCTCTATTATCCCCTCTCGTGATGTTTCTCAACTATGGAAAATACATAACATAAAAACAATGAAACCCCTTCTTATCCTAATAACCTGATATTTAACATAGCTCGATATCCATCTACAGTTAATTTTAGGGATTTTGCATGCATCGATCCTCGATTAGGGTTATGGTTTTGGACCTTCTAGAATGTTCTTTAAAGTCCACATGTGACTAGATCCACATGTGTGATAAATAGGAGATGGCATGGAATCCACTCAATACCATGGCGGTCAACTAGATAGGGAAACTTGTAGGAGGCATAACTTCTTCATATTGACCTCATTTGAGGCAATTCTTGGACCATTGGAAAATTTTGTGGATAATCAGTTAAGGACCATGGCAAGGAGATGGACATTTTAACCCCCAACAAACATCATTTAGACCCTCAAAAATTCCTCGAAGGGTTCTAGATCCCAAATTTGCAAAGGGAAACCTACCTTAGTGTGGACCTTACATGCCAATTCATCCAATCTTTCAATCCCCCAAAATGCCAAAATATATTACAAATGACATATTGCTCCATTCCGTATCACAGTCCCCATTTTGGGAGGATTTTGGTCTTAAAAATATTTTACTTAACGAGGTGAGGAAAATTTTCCTCTACCTTCTCCTTGGATTACCATTTATCCTTTCTCAAAATTTGTCTTTTAAAACCCACCTACTAGATTTCATACTATCCTCGTCTAGTTTTCCTATACTTCTTCTTAAAAATGGTGCCTTTTGCTAACTCTACCTGATCCTATGGTGCTAAGTCCACTATAGAAGGTAAGACATGCCCAAGTTCCTGGTCCAACATGGAAGGTTCATATATTTTCATATTTTCCACATTCACTACTAAGTAAATGCACATATATGGGGGTAGAATGAGTATGTAGGCATTATCTCCTACATTCTCCAACATTTCAAAAGGACCATGTCATAATTCCTTGATCTTCTTACCATGTCATTGTAGTATTTCCTTATTCAAGTGAAACCACACTCTGTATCCCACCTTGAATGTTTTCTCAACCATGTGTTGGTCATGTCTCACCTTGTACTTTTCTTGTGACTTTTTCAGTTCCTCTTGTACTTGTAAATGTATTTTCATAATCTTATCAATGAAATTTTCAGCTCGTAATGCTTCACCGGATGTGTCTTACCTCACTCCCCCTTTTTGGCCATCAATAACATCTAGACGTCAAGGTGGCATATACCGAAAATAGGTTTCAAAGGGGGACTTTCCAATGGAAGTGTGGACTTCTCTATTATAAGAGTGTTGGATGTAGATTAGATTTTCATCCCAAGTCTTCGGATGTTTCTATTTGTAACCCATCAAAATTTGTGCCCAATTCCTATTGACTACTTATGTATGTCCATATGTTTGTGGATGTAATGTTGTAGATCTATTCAAGTTAGTGTCGATATTTTTGGCCAAAGTGTAGTCCAAAGTGTATTGATAAATCTAATATCCCTGTCTAATATGATGCTCCTTGCTATCCCAAAGTGCACCTAACCCTATTCAAAGAACATATTTAATGCTTCTTGTCCTTTTATGGTATTTTTACAAGGAATAAGAATATACATCTTGGTGATTCTATCAACTACAACAAATAAATAGTCATGTCCTTAGTTTCCTAGTGGTTGGAGACCACACACAAAATCCATGGATATTCTCTCCCATGGCATCGTAGGAACTGATGAGGGATGTTATAGATCATGTTTCCTATTACCAGGATTGCTTATGCAACAACATATGCATCATCTAGTAAACTGATCTACATATTTTTGCATTATAGGCCAATAAACATACCTTTGTAAGTTGGCAACTGTCTTCCCAACACCAAAATACCCTACAACTTTTGGAGGTATGATCCTCTCTCATAAGTTGCAATATTTAACCTTTAGGAACACAGATATTTTTTTACTTATAGAGTAATCCATATTGGAGATGATAGTCAACCTTGTTGTCACCTTCTACTACATGGAATTGGCCTTGTATCGGTTACACTACCTCCTTAAAGTCCTCATCTTCTGTGTATTCATCCATGTATGCATCATGGGTGAAAGGATCCATATGCATAACAATACCTAAGGTTGTTTTCTTGGTTGTAGGTGGCCTTGAGAGCATGTCTTCCAACTTGTTTGTATTTCCCTTCTTCTATTTGATGATTAGATGCAATTGTTGTAATAATCTCATCCACTTGTAGTGTCATGTTTTTTGTAGCTTACTCTAGGCCTACAAATATTGAAACGAGTTGTGATTAGTGTGAATGATGGTATCCTTTCCCATCAAATAGTGCCTCCAATTCTTAACAACTTGAACCAAAGAATAAAGCCTTCCTTATCATATGTATGGTATTTCAGGACTCCACTATGGATCATTTTAGAATGATAGAATACTAGCCTCCCTCCTTGCATAAAAACTACTCCAATAGCATAACCCACTTGCAATTGTCTCTGATTCAAAAGGATTATGCAAGTTAGATAATGCAAGAATTAGTGCATGACTAATAGTTTACTTGATTTCTTCTAGGAATTTATACTAACTCCTTCCCCACTAGAACCCCTTGCTATAACAGTCTATCAACATGTTGAAATGTGCATGTAAACCCCCTACTAGTTGAAAATCATTGAAATAGGAGGTCATTGGGAAATATGAGGATATGGGTAGATAGAAGAGTCAAATGGGTGCCAAAAAATACCAATCCATTGTGCATTTGGAGGATATATCAAAACCATACACATTCATGAAATATAGCAGGCTCTTGTTGATATTATCTCAGTGAGCTCCCTTGTAGATCTAAAAAAACTAGAGGAACATATTGGCATGCAACCTTGTAGACTAAAAGTAGGGTTAAATATGTATGCAAATCTATCAATAGATATAGAAAATACTAAATGCATCAAATCCATGCATGATCATGAAAATCAGTACCATAAAACATTGATTAATGCAGCCACCACCCTGTAGAAGTGATATGTTTGATGACATATACATGAATACGTGGCCAAATGGGTATCCAAATATGTGCTCAAAATGCACAGATCCCATGCACAATAGAATATATGATATTAATTACCTAGTGAATGGGACTAGCCACTATATAACACTTACCAACCAGCACTAAAAATAATAGCTCTAAAGAAGGCGTGATAATATCCATATAGTAGTAAGGTGATGTTGTACTATAATTAGAATTTGTCCTAGATGGAGTAGTAGTAATGATGTACATGTGCATAATCAATGTACATATTAATCATGATGCATTTAATTATTTATTGTGATTCATCATATATCATAGTCTTGAAAAACATGATAATATACACCATAAGTATTTTCATTGAATCATTGGATTAATTATTTAAGAACATGCCATTACCATGTTAATATCAAAGCATTTACGAGGACCAATTCTTCTTCGGGGTGGATATAGATGATGAACCAAGTTAGAATGTGAATTGGCTTAGGTTGACTTGAATGACTCATGATAATGGAGTAATGGATCCTTTGTAATTTAAAAACCATGCCAGTGGCAGGAAAAAATAGGTTTCTTATCATAGGGAGTGTGTTATGAGATACCTTCCCCTTTGATCCCAACAACATTATTTCCCTTTATTTTCTTTTATTTTGATTTTTTTTCATCAATTTTTCTTTTACAGGATTAATAGTTTGAAGGATACCAACCTTGGATTTATACCTTTTAGATATCAATGATCACAAAGCCTTAGCTATGTTTCTATAAAGCATCCATAGCCCCAACGAAGTTGCCTAAGTAAATAATTTTCATGCAAATAGGCCTTTCCCTGTTGTAGGTAAAGAATCCATAGCCTCAACAAGGATTACCTATTACTTCAACTATTAACCATTTTATTTTTATAGGGAATTTATTTGGATCTTGGGAGAAAGAATTTTTCATTTTTAGAGTTTCCTTATTATGACAGCCAACCACAGGGATCATACTTGAGAACCTTATGCATTAGGATTCTCCACTTATAGTACTTATTCCTGACTATTGACAGCTGGCCACGGGGATTTACCCAAAAGCATCATGTACTAAGGATCCACTACAAGACAACAACCCAATACACATAGGAGAAACACATCAGCACAAAAGTGGCATACCCATAAAGGGGGAAAGCATAGTTTAATTATGTCAACATTAAACCATTGGGATGCAAACAAAGATTGGAGTGATATGAATGATATGGAGAAATTCATAAATGAAACCAAATAAGGGGGAATAGTCCTTGCAAATCCATGATTCATATTGGTTCATGGTGTGTAAGTAAATCAAAACCCCTTCACCCTCATCAACCTATAACCGATACTACTAGTTATACTAATTAAAACAATCAAATACACCATATAATAGAAGTGTAATACAAGAGTTATGAGTATATCATCATCAGTAAAACATGGCATAGAAATAATATGGCATCATAGTACATCATCTCATCACTCATATCATATGGAAGGTCCCAACAACATTAAAAGGAAACCATAAGATCTAATATATGTCATAACAACTAAAATAAAACATAAGTAGTAGTACATTATGTGGCATAACATCTTGCTCCATGGGGGAAGAGTACTCTAAAGGAGAGAGAACTAGAGAACCTCATAATCTAAAGTAAACAACAACAGACACAAATGAGTACCTACAATGCAAAAGTATACCTTCCCTAGGGACCATTATTAGTATTTCATTTATTAAAAACTTCAAACAAATAAAGTAAACTACTGCATAAATGAAATCTAAGCTAATGAAATAAAATTTTGAAAGGAAAATGCTTAAAATTTCCAAGTCTAAATTATGATAAAGAAAACCATTCTAATGTTCAATAATCAACTTATTCATCCTAGCTACTCCTGAGCTAACAATTAAAAGAAAGTGCTAGGTAAAATCAAAGATCCAATGTAACCACTTGATGAATTGATGAATTTCTATTCCTTTATGCTTGATGATAAATCACTTCAAGGATACATTAAATATTAGGTAAATGAAAAATGGTATTGGCATAATTCCTTGGCTGGAAATTGAAGAGTAATTTCCATCTTGAAAAATGAAGTCATGACTAATTTGAGATTCACCTTTTCAAGCTTCTTCCATCCAAAGGTCAATAGGATTGGAAACTTGATAAACATCATTCATGGGATAATTATGTATGAAAGATGATGAAACATGGTTGTGTGACACTTCAAAAGACACTTATCGGAACTTGCTTATTTTTACATCGAAAGGTTTGATCCTATAAGCATGATTTGAAAATGAAAAAGTGATGTGAGATTCCAGTGATGGGGATGGGAGGGTGGAGTGAAGAAATGTATTTTTCCCATATCAGTTATAATGGTTGACCATTCATGAGATGAATAGCTTTGTGATTGGAAATTATTAAGTCATTGATTTCACAAATGGGCCATAAATTAGAAGAGAGGCCAATATTAGTTTCTAAAAAAATGTGACTTAAATTTATTACTTTCATTCACTTGATCACCCTTATCAAGTTGATTCTTATACACATAGTCCAAGGATGCTTTAATGAATTCCCAAATAGAATCCTCATCAACTATGGATTTTTTTCCTAAGGAATCTTCTAACGATTGACTATGGATTTCTTCTAAAATATCTTCATCTCGGTCTTCCCACTCTTCATCCTTAATTTCTAAATCAAAAATAACTTGTGGAATAAAGTGAGGAGACCTAAATTGATTTGAAATAAGCATAGATTAATGATGTTGGTTAATTGTATCCCATCCATAGGTTATGCACATCATCAGTTGTACTTTCTTCACCTTGTGAAGACAAAGAATATTCAAATTGAGGTCTTGTATTTTCTAAATCATTGAACCCATCAAAGATTATATTTATATCATCTTCATATTGAAATGATTTTTTCCATTCACAATGATTTATCACTTCCTCTAATTATTGGAGTCTTTGAAGGAGGATTCTTTGATTTTCCACCAAATGATTCAATAAATCTAATTTCATTGCACTTCATTGATTGAAAGTCCAGTGGAGTCACTAGGTGGAATCACCAGGTGAAGCGACAAATTTATTCATGAAAAGAGGTCAAAAAATTTAACGAAGGAACTCCTTGTTCCTCGACAACTCCACCAAAATGTTGTTACAAAAATTAGTAGTTTTGTGATTGCAAGGAAATTTATATTCTTAAACTAGAAAAACTCGGAGATATACCCTTAAGTGTCACATAGGTAGGCCTCTCTCTATTTAGGTCTCCTAAATTCCCTAGGGAAATATAGACTAACCATCAGAGGTTACCCCAACAAAATTTCCTAGGTACTAACTAGGGGTTTTCCATATGAAATGTCTAAAGAAACAATAAGATGGCCTAGATTTATCAAGTACTAGTTTAATTAATTTGTGATGACTAAGTGCACATGCATTTGGTGGTGCCCATATAGTTTAATTATGAATTTTTGTGCATCTTCTCACGCACGTGTAATAATGTTTATACTTATTGTATCCTTGACCATATACCCCTATATGCATGCACAAATATTATTATTATTATTATTGCACCTCAAGAAGAATGTGTTGCTGCTATTGTACTTGTGCCTAAAAAATGCACACACAATTGTTGTTCTTGCACCTCAAAAAGCATGCAGTATTGTTATTGTGCATACAACTATCACGCAACTAGAAACTTTTGGTCTTCACCTTTTAACTCCAATTACTACTTTTAAATAGCTATATTAATACTATGTTTTTAATGTTTGGAAAAATAGGGTGTTTTTCCATAGGTTGGACACTTTAAGAAATTGATCACATAAGCAAATCAAAGATCAAGACATCATGCATTACGTGGTTAAAACCCTTAGAGAGGGAAACAATCCATGGTCCCAACCAATGTGGCCACTAGAGGTAATATATTAATGCAAAAGAAAAATATTTTACATACGAGTTTCTCACAAAATTTTGTTGTGGTGTATATGGAACAATATGTTGCATCCAAATGCCCTATGTAGTGCAGTAAGTTGTAAATTTGTTATTGACATATTGGCCTCCATTATCTATTCTTACTTGTGAATTTGATGTCCATATTGTTTTTCTACAAGGGATTTACAAGTCAAAAACTTTACTCTTAATTTTTAATAAATAAACCTAAGTGCGTATAGAGAAGTCATCAATGAAAGTTAAGAAGTACTTGAACCTAGATAAATAAGAAGAAAAAAGCATGCCACAAAAAACACTATGAACAAGATGCAAGGGGGTGAAGCATGCCAAGAGGCACATTTGTCAAAATAGTCGTGATGGTGTTTGTTGAGAACACACTTGAGACAACCACCATCCTTGCAAGAACCAAGAGGAAGATAGTTCACCATATTTTGGTTACATAGATGTTGCATTACACGATAATTTAGATTACCAAATCACTCATGCCAAAACAATTTCAAGCTCTATGAGCAATAAAAATTGATGGAAAAGATGATGACCCAAAGTTGACAAATATGAACAACTTCGTAATATCATCAACGATTTCAATTGCTAGAACATGCTTAGGATATTTTAATCCTTGATTACAACTTGGTGAGGTGAAAAGTCTATTTTTTTATCTTCAGCTCAATGAGTGATTTAATATACGAATAGAAAATTGTAAGAAAGACTTGGAACACATAATACATTATCGAAATTACCATCATTTAGCTTAAACTATTCCAAAACCTGCAACACTAAGAGATTTACCATCACCAAAAAATATTTTCTTGGTGTAACATTCATTAAGAGTAGAAAAAATGGCTTTATCTGTATCCATATGATAATATGCTCTAGAATCAACAAGCCACTCCTTAGAAGAAGAAGTAGGTGTTCCATTGAAGAAAGAACTAGAAGTAGAAAATACAGGTCCATGAGAATAAGAGTTAGATGAAGAAGAATAAAGATTGATGTCATGCTTCTTCATTGTTGCTTCTGATGCTTCCATTTTATTGAAACATATAGACTCGAAATGCCCATCTCGCCCACAAAAATTGCAATGTCTCTTAATTTTTTCACTTTTTGATTAAGTGCCTTTATCACTATTGGGAGTAAGATTTGGATAAGAGGGTTTGGGACCCTTTTTTTTTGCTTATTTTTGTGAGGATGTTACTTCTTCAAATGCTTTAATTTAATCATTTTTCATGCCACTAAGGCCTTGTTATATGTACTTGTAGTGTTGATCACTCCAACATGCAAGATATTATATTAGTGTAATCCAATAATTATAAAACTCTTCAAGAGTGGGTTCTTTGTAAGCAACCCCTAAAGATTCTCTATTGGAGTAGAAAGTATATACAAAAACAAAATATGGAATACCAAGCTTAGCAGGAATAACATAAATACATTAGATATCCTTGTTTGTATCTTTCCTTATTCAAGTAAAATTTTAAGTGTTTAAAATTTAGATAAACAGTCTTCAATGCAAGAGTAATCACTAGGATTTAAAGCAATCAATTGTTTGTCAAGCTAGTGAGCTTGAATCTCATTGTGTTTACTAAATACAATTTCCAAATTTGTCCAAGCTTCATTTAGTTTATCAACTCTTTGAAGATGAAATTGTAAATCACTATCAATGAACATTCCAATCAATCTATGTGCTTCACCATTTTTATTATCCCATTTTTCTTTCTTTGGGGCATTAGTGGGGGCAATTTGTTTTCTCAAGGTAATCCGATAAAGTTCTTTACTTTGTAGTACATCCTCCATACATGGTGTTCATGAGAACTAGTTGGTATTGGTAAGTAGGATATCACTTGGAGTATACACATATTATAGTATGTATGTAATATGTCTTCAAAATCATAACTTGATGGTTTGGATTGAAATATCTCGAATAAATAGGCAGTTAACAAAAACAACACAAAATATACTCTAGATGTCAAAGTTATGCACTTTTAAGAAAGACATAAAAAGTAACAAAAGTACCATGTGGCAGGCAGAGGATGGCCCACATGGTGATGGCTAAATGTTGAGGTTGTCGAGCAAAAATCTCCTTCCTTCACTAACTTTGCCTATAAGCTAACTTTTACAAATAAGTTAATTTTTATTACAATAAGTGAATATGTCACAAAGTGGTTAGTCTTTGCTAAATATAGAAACT
>LPNX011197136.1:1036756-1089478 GCA_001517045.1 Pseudotsuga menziesii | reverse complement strand
TATATATATAATTCAAGTTTTTTCTTTGGATGATATAATATATTTTATGTGTAGCCTAACAAAAATTTGTTTTTGTAAGGCTACACATAAAATATATTATATCATCCAAAGAAAAAACTTGAATTATATAGATGTTCCTTATGCCTGATCAAGTGAAACCACCATCCCATCCAAGCAAAGATATTAACAGTTATGGAACGTTCAAAGCAAAAATGGCCCACCCAACAAAGGGAAAACAATCCTCAAAACATCTGAAAAATCATAGAGTTTAAATACATCATCCCAACATGGACACAATACTGGCATTGGAGAGAGTATCATCCGTGGCCCAGGGCGATGAGCTAGGGTTCTAGGAAGCAAGGGAGAAAAGACCGGTGTAAGATTCGGAGAGTGAAGACAGAGAAGGTGTCTTGACATTGTTTCTAGGATCATGATTTTAGGGGGACAACACAGGGAGGGGTTCATACCCCTCCTGTCCAATCGCAAGAAGATGGTGACATCCAGGAACAGGATGAATGGTCAGGGCGAAGGGGAAGGCGAGATCGGGGAGGCGAGCGATGGAGAGATAGGATCATGTAGGGTGAAGATGGGACAAGGGGGTTGTCTCCCAAGAGACCAAACAATCCCAACCTTGCATATCCGATCAGACAAGGTAAGAGAAAATGTAGAATTATTGAAGGAGAAAGCCCTGATGGGAAAACTTGTCGAGATATGGCCAAGAGAGAGGGATCTAGTTCAACGGATCAAAAGTAATTGGAACCCCAAAGGTAATTATGATCTACACCTAGAATGTAAGGGTTTCTTTACTATAATATTTTTCAACCAAGAGGATCGAGACAGGATTCTTGAAGGAGGTACTTACTTATTTTTCTTGGTTGGGATTTACCTTAGATCATGGAAAGAGAGGTTTAACCCGAAGCAAGAGGATATGACGGTGGCCCCGATGTGGATCTAGTTTTTTTCCATCCCATGTGAGTACTGGGATCTTGAAATACTGCAAGATATAGGTAACACAATAGGGGAATTCGTAAACGTATAATAATAGACAAAACAACAGAGGTATACTGCCTTCGCCAGTATATGTGTATATATGGACCTATCTAAAGAGTTGTTGGAAGCTATTATCCTAAAATAGGAATATGAGGAAATGGGTGCAACCAATAGACTACGAGCAACTACCGTTCAAATGATGGAATTTCCATGACTATGGTCACTTCAATCGCAACTTCCCTAAGATGAACCATCACGCCCCCCCTCCCGAATGATCACCCTCAGTGGGTGGCGAAGGATAAATAAGGCTTCATCCAAGTTCAGAGTAGGAAGAAGACTAGATCAGGTTCGCAGCAGAAGAAAAATAAGGAGCACCAAAGGGGAGGGTTAAGCAGTAACAACCTTTTCAATATATTGGAGGAGAGGGGAGAAGAAGAAGACAAGAAGGGGAGCAAGGAAGATGTCCAGGAATGGCCAAAGGAAGGAGAAAAGGTCGAGACAGGGAAGGAGAAGGAACCAGAGGAACAGATAGAGGCTATGGAGGAGGATGGAGCTGAGGATATGGAACTGGGAGAGATGGATCTGGATGAAATTCAGAAGGAGTGTGAGAAAAAGGGAAAGGGGTATGTTTCTAGAAGGAAATTGGAAATACTCCAAGAAGAGATCGTCAAGTTGAATGCTTGACAACAACTAGGGATAGCAATGGATACTCAAAAGGGGAGAAAAAGGAAGCAACCAGAGGATGATATGAAATGAGGGAGAAAGACAAACAAACAAAGGATAACAGAGATAGGGGTCAAACTCATAGAGTCCATCCAATAGCCGATGATAGTAGAATCCTTTTATGAAGCGAATAAAGTGAGCCAATGAATATAATATCTTGGAACATAAGGGGATGCGACCATCCCAGGAAAATCAAGACTATGGAAAGGAATTTAAAAAAGGAAAAACTAGACATCCTTTTTTTACAAGAGACAAAGTGTAAATTGGAAACAATGGACAAGTTAGGGCAGAAGATGTGTAAAGGAAATAAGGTAATGGTCATGGATTCCATAGGGATGACAGGAGTTTTAGCGATACTGCAGAACCCTGACTCCATATTTTTGATGGATTGGAGGGAAAAATTATTTTCGATGATGGCAATATTTTCCATTCTTGAAACTGGGGTAAGGGGAAACCTTGTTAACGTGTATGGCCTGAGTGCTTTTCTTCAAAAACCGAATTTTATAAATTTCTTGTGTTGGATAAAATATCAAATAGGTGAAAATACATGGATAATGGGAGGGGATTTTAATCTTATAACCTCTCTGGGAGAAAAGAAGCGGGGAAGGAGGATCATGGACAGATTCCAGGAAGCTTTTAGAGACTTTGTGGAATAAATTCAACTAGTAGATATGGAGACTGTAAATGTATGGTATACGTGGAGCAATAGAAGAGGAGATACACACTGCGTGGAATCTAGAATAGACATATTCCAGGTCTCAGAGGACATATCAAGAAGGATAGGAGAAATAAATTCTAGTGTCCTACCGGTAGCAGGATCAGACCACTGACCCATCAGCTTACAATGGGATTGGTCGGAGGACCCAATGAAGAAACCGTTCAGATTTGAACAATTTTGGCTCAAAAAAAATACTTCAAGGAGTTGGTACAACAATGGTGGCAGGAATTGGTTCCTTCCTTGGGGACATGGATGTATCGATTCCAGCATAATTTGAAAGCTCTAAAATCCAGGATCTGCACATGGAATAAATAAGACTTTGGGAATATATTCTAGGACAAGAAAAGGTTGATTGTAGGACTTGAAGACATTCAAAAACAAAGGTATGGAGTAAGGGTGGGGAGAAGAACTTATATATCGGGAGAAGTATCTTCTCACTCAACTCGAAACCCAGGAAAAACAGGAGGATATTTTTTGGAAACCAATGGCTTCAATATGGATAAAGGAACACCAAATTCTTCCACAACACGGTTATCCAAAACCGCCAAAGGTCAAAGATTCAAAAATTAAGGAAGACTGGTGGTGGCTAGCTTGAGGGAAATAGAGGAAGAATTGATCCAACACTTCAAGGGAATCATGATCGAAGATCAAGTAGACTGAAAATAGGATATTGAAAAGATCACTAGAATTATACCTAGGGTCGTCACCCAAGAGCACAATGAGATGTTGATCAATCCCATTGACCTTCAGGAGGTGGATGAGGTGACGAACCAGATGACTCTTGGGAAATCGCTAGGACCAGATGGATTCACAACCAATTTCTTCCATCGCTTTTGAAACCTGATAAAACAGGAGGTGTGGGAAATAGTGGAGGAATTAAGGGGAGCCCAGGGAGTTTTGAAGGATTTTAATGCTACATTCCTAACACTTATTCCTAAAGTCAAAGGAGTTGAATCCTATAGAAATTTCAGACCCATAGCCATGTGCAATGTTATTTATAAAGTCATTTCAAAAGTTATAGCCAATAGACTACAGTCGATTCTCCCTAGTCTGATTAGCACAAAACAGTCGGGGTTCGTCGAAGGAAGGAAAATTCTAAATGGAATTATCTTGGTTCATGAAACCATTCATTCTCTGAAAGCCATCAAAACACTGGGCATACTAGTCAAACTAGATATAGATAAATCTTACGATAAGCTAAGATGGAAATACATGAAAACTATGTTAGGGGACTATCGTTTCAGAAGGGAATGGATTGAATGGATTATGAACCTGGCCACCACTCCTTTCTACGTGAATATGTTGAATGGGTCTCCTGCCCTAATTATGAATCCTTCTCGGGGGATACAACAGGGGGATCCCATGTCCCCTTCCTCTTCATCATAATGGCAGAAGGGCTTAGCAGGTTAATCCAAGGCCAATTGTCTAGAGGAGAGATTAGGGGGTTAAATCTCCATGAGGGGATGGATAAACAAAAACACCAACAGTTTGTGGATGATACAATTTTAATGGGGCACCCTTCAATCCAAGAGGCTCGAGCCTTTAAGAAAAGTCTAACACTTTTTTCTAAGGCCTTGGGGCTTGAAGTCACCCTAAAAAATCTCAGGTTTTCTTCTTCAATTCATCTAAGGTCGCCTAAAGGAATATAATGTAGATCCTTGAATTAACCAAATGTTATCTTCTGTCTAAGTACTTGGGAGCTCTACTTGCTGAAGGAACCATTAGGAAGGTATCCTGGAAAGATCTAATTGACAGGATGAGGAGTAAGCTGACGAGTTGGACGCTAAGACCTCTAAACCTCCCAAGTCACTTGATCTTAGTAAAAATAGTCCTTCAAGCGATGTCGATATATCTCTTCTCGGTTCTTTCAGCACCTTAGGCATTTTTTAAGGAAATTTTTGGCCTTTAGATACCTTTCCTCTAGGGAGGAAAGGAAGAGAAGGCCAAATTTTATTTGGTGGGATGGGATAAAATCTGTCAACCTAAAGATAGGGGAGTTTGGGAATCAGGGACCCAAAGGTGGTGAGGGAAATTCAAGGAGCAAATATCTGGTGGAGATTGTGTAACCAAACCTCAGAACTTTGGGACAAATTATGGCATGTGAAATATGCTCAATATAAATTAACCTGTGATTTGCTCACACATATGGATGAAGGCTTAGAGTAACAAGAAGCTAGTGCAAGATCACATTTTTTGGGAAATCAGAGATGGCATGCTTGCAAACTTCTGGGATGACTCATGGAATCAATGTCCAAAAAGGCAAGATCCCATATGGCAGGATATAAGGGGAAGGAGGCCTAAGAGAAGGAAAAACTAAGGTGTGCCAATACTAGGAAGAAACACACTTAGCTGATCATAGGAAATGGTTGGAGCATGAATGGTGGGAAAGAATAAAAAACAATGAAGATACCCCAACCCTCCTAGATGTTCTCAAGGAAATATTTATTGATAAGAAGGTAGGAGCGGACAAGTCAAGGTGGTGTTATTTTCTAAAGGGAACTTTCAGCATCAAGGAATCTTACGACATCAAAACAAGAAATGGGAAGAGAGGGAATAAATTTGGTGGAAGATCTGGAATATGAACCTATTGCCAAAGACAACCACCTTTAGCTGGCTAGTTTTTAGACGAAGGATTCTGACGAGAGATATTATCAAGAAGCAGGGGATTCATGGCCCCTCTCAATTCCCTCTATGCCTCAATAATGGAGAAAGCATGAATCATCCCCTGGATGGTTTCCCCTTCTCATCTTTGCTATGGGATAGGGGAGTGATGATATTATGTAGAAGTGACCAAATTCGGGGTCAGCCAGACCTAACCCTTAAGGAATGGAACATCAAATCTTTCAAAAACCCAATCCTATGCATGTTATGGACGATGTTCTCAGGGATTTTGCTATGGAATTTGTGGAAGGAATGAAATAGCTGCATATTCAAGGATACAAAAAATAGCGAAGAGAAAGTTTGGAAGAGGCTTGTCAATATCCTTCAAGAGACGATTAGAAGCAAGCAATGGGGAGAGAGGGACAAGCATCTCACAGAGGCAAAGGCCCGCATAGCTGTAGGATGGAGAATTGGTAGGAAAGACATTGGGAGGTTACGGAGAAAAAACCAGGTTTGTCATCCATCCAACCCGAAATTATGGTCTCCTCCTCCACTGGGACCTTTCAAGATTAAATTCGATGGAGCATCAAGGGGAAACCCAGGAGTTACTGGGTATTCCAATCAGAGGAAATTTCAACTCAAAATGGGCCTCCTAAAAAAATCAATAAAATAATCGTTAAAATAATAAAATAATATTTATTAATTTTGGAGGAAGAAAAGAAAAAAACTAGTTTTTTGTTTGTATTTTCGACATATATCCCCGTGTTTTTACTCAAATTTCGATCGGGAGAGCTTGTTGGATGCGGACTAAAATTCTGCATCCAACGAGTACCCACTCGTCATACTTTTGACATACCCCACTACCCAAAAAACAAGAAATACCTAAAAAAATGTGATGATGATGTCATCATCATGTTTTTCAGGTATTTCTTGTTTTTGGGGTAGCGGGGCTCGTCAAAAGTATGCCGAGTGGGTACTCGTTGGATGCATAATTTTATTCCGCATCCAACAAGCTCTCCCGATCGAAATTTGAGTAAAAACACGGGGAGATATGTCGAAAATACAAACAAAAAAGTAGTTTTTTTATGATACCTATCCCCAAATTTATATTAAAAAGGTGTTTAAGACTTATACGGTCATTAAAATTTAAAGCAATTTCATTGGATAAAACATGATGACATGGAATTTGAATTAGAGTTAAAAGGACCATTTTGAGTTGAAATTTCCTCTAATGAAGTTTTCGGGGATGCAACAAGAGGTATTATGAAAATCTACTATGGATCTATTGGGACTGATACTAACAACTCGACTAAGATGGAAGGTCTTATTCAGGGCCCAAGGCTTGTATCCAGGGAAGGCCGGTTCCCGATTATTGTGGAGGGAGACTCCAAAATAATTATCTATATGGAAAAGAAACTATCCACAGGTAAATTGGCGGAAAAGGTTACCACCAGTTAGCATCTACTTAGCAAGCTGAAAACCCTGAGTTGTCTCATAGCTACCCATTGTTATCTATCATTCAACCATGTTAGGAGAGAATCCAATAAGGTTGTTGACCTCATGGCCAATCTAGGGGTATATGGAGGTCGGGACCTAAGGGTAGAAAGACTGGACGAATTTGGAAGTGAAGTCTGGGTGAACCAATGCAGACACCTAGCAAACATAGATCATGCGACGACAAGACAAGAGGAAGGAAGCGGACAGGTGATGCACAACCATGGAAGGTGGCAGCAAAGGGACATTACAGATGTTTCAATCCACCTATGATCATTGAACGAGAAAGTACGGGGACCAACGAATGAAGAGATATGGACAGGATACAATCCAACCCACAAACCAGGTAATTAATATCTTCATCATGCAGGAAACAGGGAGAAGTATGGATACCAAAGGTAGAAAGGATGGGACAGAATGGGGGAGGCACATCCTAGTTATAGAAATTATGGGTTTCTTTTCTTTATTACATAATGAAAGATGAGGCATTTCCATCCCCACTTTGTGCAACCCTTTTAAGGTAATTTTTTTTGCTGCGGGTGAGCACGCTCGAACATTGATAAGATCTTGGTTTGCTTTCACCATACCGCCTGATCTTGATAGAAATCCCCTGTAAGTCAAAAGGATGGATTCAAAAGGGAAAGTTAATGCTGGAACCAGGGTGGCTTCAGGGTCTAGGGGGAGGAGGGAAAGGAAACATTGGTGGAAGGATGGGAGGAAACGGGGTAAGAGTCACCAGGGCTCAAGCCTAAGCCAGAGCTACAAAAACTTTCTTCCGGAAGCGCATACCACTGGTGATCCGTGATGAAATAGAATCCATTGAAAAGGAGTTGTGGGAGGAGTTGTAGACCAACCCCATGAAGGAAATTCGATCAGAGGTAGAAGAATGGGTGACGGATCCCATAACCACTGCGGGGAGGGAGTCATCCTATGAAAGAATTCTCATGGTATAATGGGTAGTGAAAAATCTCATTGATGTGTAACCATGAATGGAAAAGGAAAAATCCATGGGAACCGAGAACTGGTCCAGGCATGGAAGGAGAATTATCAAGATAGTCATTTGATCCATCAAAATATCGATTTGATGGCAGCCAAGATGGGCCTGAAATTTTGTGCCCCCGATTCACAGAATGTTGAGGTAGGTTGCACTAGTAAGAGTGGGAATGAGAGCCTAAAGACAGAGAAGAACACGAACCCGAAGGAGTAGGTGGAAGCCGAGAAGGGTAAAAGCGTCGACTTGGGTAACTCAAGTGGTGAGGATCATGGCCAAGTTCTTGTTTGAAGTCAAGATGATCAATAGAGTACTTTACTATGTTTTTCAATAGCTTTATATTAGCAATAGAAGTACAAAACAATTATGAAGAAAATAGGTGCCATTTTTGAAATCCCAGCCAGAACAGATTGGAGATGTTTTGATTTTATAGTTGCTAGAACTGCATGATGATCTTGGCACTCTGTAAGAGCGCTATGTAACTATTTTTTATAAGTAATATAGTGTTTTTATTTACAAAATAAATAAGAAATACATTATCCCAACATTAAAAGACCTACATGATAGAAACCTATCTAACATAGAAACCAAAAAAAATGAAAGACATGTCAATTTCCTAAATCAGAGGGACCTCATTTAGTGTGAGTGTACACCATGAGGAGATTTTGTCCATTTTCAGTAATTGGGTAGTATTTGTAGTCTAATATCAGAGAATCATCTGCTGGAAGATTCACTGGCATCAGTTCAGTTTTGCGTGACATGGATAGGTCTCCCAGCTCCAAGCGACGAATCTTATGAGTAGGTTTTGTAACAAGTTCAGCCAGCGACAAGGCCTCCACATGCCCTTAAAATTCAGAGACCGAGGGCTTGCTACATTGACCGATATTCCTCAAATGCTCTATGTAACACCCTAGTTTTGACCCCGTTTGCATTAAAAGATACATGATGTATATATTGTAATTAATTGTGGTGTGGAGCTAAAGGAAAAATCCCCACCATCGATTTGGTTGTGTTATGTTTCGGCGATTGGAATCGTTGTCGATGGTATATCATGCTATCCGGCACATTATATTTTTGGCATCATGTAAATATGCACTTTAATTAAATGAACCTACAACCAGCTACGACGGTGCAACGATAATGAAAAGGGAATGATCTTCCTAAGGATAAGGAGGGGGAATTATTAAACCTTGGGCCTATGGGGGAAAAGCCATGTGTCAGCTGTTAAAAACCCCTGATGTTAGTTGGGGCAGTTATTGCTAAGTAGTGGTGGGTGTGGCAGGACTGTCATTCCTTGCCCACATGCCCACTCCACTAGCAGACTCTTCATCTTCACGTCGCATGGGCAGAGAAGCAATTTCCCATTCTCCCCACTCTCCCACGACTCCATTCTTCCATTCACGGCCATATTCCATTGTTTTTTCTTTCCCATCTCCACGCAGGGGCTGGAATTGCCCATCCTCATGCAAGGAGACAACCCCCTTTCTCTCCATTGCTTTGCTTTCCTCACGCACGGGGTTCTCTTTTGGGTTTTATGCATGCAGCAAGCTAGAAGAGCGGCCTCAAGGGCACGATTTCTGTTGTTTATGTGAAATAGCTGTGGTTTTCATCCATGATTCTGGCTGGCTGTTGGTTTAACCCACGATTTGGGTTGTTGTTGCTTTTCCCATGATTTTTGGGTGCTGCTGAGAGTCGGATTTCTTCTTCCATTTTCGGGCTGTGCATTCCCCATTGTTTCAGTGTTGGGATCAAACCTGTTGTTTTCCCCACGATTTTTTTGTTGTGGTTTCACCGCGTTTTGGGCTGCTGTAGGGTTGAGTGAGTCGTTTTGGCCATGATAGGGCCAAGAAATACTCAGGAATTGTTTTCCCTTGTTTAAGCCGTGAACCACTTGTTTGGCTGCGTGTATGCAGTGGTTGGTCTTTGGACTGTGTTAGAGTGGGGATGAGGGCTTGGTTTGCTTGATAAACCTGGGGTGTTTTGGAGCCACATAGACAGATCTAGAGGGCTGGCTTTCTTCTCCACAACCCTAGAGTAGCACTGGAAAGGGGGGTCAGGGCCTGAGGGACTGTGTAGCAGAGAAGGGACTAATTTCCTGGTGTTGGGTGTGTGTGGGTGACCTAGAAGTCAGGCTAGTTCTGGTGTAGGATTCCTTAGCTCTTCAATGAGCTCCCCAACTTAGCATTCATCTTCTCCCAGCTCCTTGATAGCCTGATAAACCCTACTATGTCGGCTTGGCTGATTTGTGTACCTTGGCTATGTGTAAGCCAACTTAGTCCCTTATTCCTTGGGGAATCATGCCCAACTTGGGGGTGGCAGTGTTGCTGAGAGATTGAAGAGCATGCTAGCCTATGGTTGGGTGGAACGTTGCAGCGACGTAGCTGGTTGCGGGACGAATTCTACATAAGATAAGCATTCTTAACTATTTCATCTTTGCAATTACATTTACTATTTAATGAATCATGATGAACATGTTGATGCCTGAATGTATGTTTGCTTCTATTGTATGTTGAGTAATTATGCATCTCTGCATGTTTTTATTTCCAAGCATTTTATTTCAGTTATATATATGTACATGTTCATGGGGCTAGTTTCTTGGATGGTTACTGGCATGGTAGCGTCCTCTTCATCGGTCGAAGGGTCAGGGACGTTACAGAGTGGTATCAGAGCGCATGTTGAAGCATGGTCCTGAATGCACTGTGAAGATGCAGTGAAAGAGCCATCATTGCAGCATTGGGCCTCAGAGGGCCATGAAGATTAGCTAGCAGAGGCAGGTTTCCCTCTGCCTAGTAGAGATCTAAAATTATGACAGAAAAATCCTCAAAAAAATTTTCTAAGTGCCTGAGCCATCGGCTCATCGGGAGACTTAGTGGGAAGCTCCTCCAATGCAGCGGAAAGCTAGACGAAAGTTTCCTCGACGAAGGACAGTCGAAAGAAAAATTGTGAAAATTTCTCTAAGTGTTCATTGGTCGTCAGCGGAGAACAGTGGAAGTTGGAGCCGCAGTTTCGGCGGAGGTCAACTGAAGACCGTCAAAACACTGGCTCAATTAGTTGAAAGATCCTTTGGTATCGACCATCGGCGATCGGCGACGAATAGAGGAAGGGAGAGCCGATGGAGCGGCGACTGAAAGGAGAAAGAATAAATTATTTTTGAAAAAGTCTCTAAGTGTTGAGGCCATCGGCATCGACGAAGATTAGTTGAGAGGATCGATGAAAATTAGATGATGGAGTCGCCAAAACGTCACCATCGTCGGAGAAAATTAGTGGACGTAGGCGTCGATACGTCGGCAAGATAGAGAGGAAGTTATTTGGTTGAGCCGCTGACATGGCAGCAGAAAGGAAGAAATTTTCGTCGAAATTTTTAAGTGTCGGATCATCGACGAGAATTAGTTGATGGAACCGCCGATACATCAGCGGAAAATAGGATATGGGATCGTCGACAAATAGATGATGAAGGTTCTGATATGTCGACAGAAGAAAGGACAAGTTTAGTGGATTGGATCACCGATACGGCAGAGAAGTTTAGTTGGACGGACCGCTGATGAACATCATCGGAAATGTTTAGTTGATGAGGTTGTCGATGAACTACATCGAAAGAATTCAGTGGTTTGTGCGTCCATCGTTGCGGCTGTCAGTCAGACTATCATTCCGACGATTAGTGCTCCGGTCGCTGACGCAATGGAAATGTTCAGTTTTGAATCGCCGACACATAGTATTTAGTTGTTCCAATCACCGACAGGTTTTATGGTCCGTGGAACCCACAGTTGGTTTAGTTGTCGCCGTTGTGGATGCCTAAAGAACTATCCACCCGAAGAATAGTGCTTCTGATCGTCGATACCGCTTTATGGGAGTTCATTTCTTCGCCGATGCTGTAGTGGTTAACGCTTTCGATCGCCGATACAAATACATTACAGAGTCCTTGGCATCGTCGATAAAAGTTCGGAGCCTCAGACAACTAAGGATCTGACACATCGGAGAAAAATAGACGATACGACTGTCGATGAGCAATGGAGAAAACTAGTTGTTTTGACCGCCGAAGTGTCGAAATTTTTGTTGGGAAGAGGTCCGATTGGGAAAAAGAAATTTTGGGTTTTTCAAGTGGGATTCTTCAGCGATTTCAGCAGTTTTTCAATGATATTTCCAGCAGTTCTTCAGCATATTTCAGGGCTAAAAAGGAAAAATTCTAGGTGTCTGAATTTAGCATTCCCGACCAAAATACGGTTGTGTGTTTTGCCTAAATTTGGTGAAAATCATCATTTTAGAAGGGGTGTGGTTTTCACTCCCGAGGTCAGAATGGAACATGTGGATAGGCATTGGAAAGCTTATCTAGCAGGGAACAAAGGTGAATCACCAGAATTTGAATGAGGGGTAGAAAGTACTAGTGGTTGTTGAAAAAAAATGTTGTTGTCCATATGGACAATCTGAGAATTGCATGCCTAGAGGTAGCAAGGACTATGAAGTCGAGCCAGTTGTTATGCGAAAGATGAATTCCAGGAAAAGATAAGGGTTTTGAAAATGGAAATTTCCTTAACCCTGCCTTGCTAACTATATTATGTTTTATAAGTTTGATACATAAAATGTATGAGGATATGCCTTGCATGCATAGGATATTACATGTTGGCAAAAATAGTGAGAATTATACATTTATAATGAACCACTAATGGTAAATATTGCATTGGTGTTGGCATTAGTGGAAAACCAACGACAATGTGAGCATGGCTGAATATGTTGCTGTTGCTGATCAATGTGACCAGCAACCCTATGGAGAAAGCAATAAGGCAACAAATCCAGGATCAAAAGTTGGTGAGCAAATTCTGCAATCTCCTGCAAGAGACCAACCAAACTGGTAATGTCAAGGGTGTAAGTAGGATCCATGCAGGTAATGGTTTAATTATGACAATTGCATGGAGTGGTAAAAGCAAGATATCTCATACCATGTGATTATTTAAAAATTTATATTACATTCATATAGAAATGTATCATGCATGTATATGTTGATTATGAGCTTAGTAACCCAAAGAAAGTGAGGACTGGTGGTCTTGATTATAGTAATGCATCCTATATGAGGTAGTCCTGGTCAGGCCATGGTATGTTTGAATGCATAGTAATCCTGAATAAATACAAGGTGGCATTGAGTGGATATGCATTAAGAGATTTTATAAATATTGTAGTTATGCATTGAATGGATGCATATGAAAAGTTTGAGTAAATGTTGTAAATATGCATACATAAGTGCAGGTGCAAATGTTGTGATGCATTGCATGAATGCATCGAGATAATGCTTGTTTATCATGACTAACTAATGGCTGAAATGATGAATCGATGATAAATCTAGAACCATTTCAAGAGCTGTTATGAATGCAGGATAGTAAGTGCATAAAGAGGGTAGTCATGATCGATTGGCTACCGGAAACGCTCTATGGAAGGGCAAGGTGGTACAAATGATACGCTTGTGAAGTAAGGAGTATCTAAACACTTCATTTAAATTGCATAAATGATGTGAATTTGCAATTTTAGTATGATAATGATTCACGTGAAGTAAATGAGTTTTGGTAACATTGATGCGATTAACAGCTGGAAGTATTTGAATTCTATAATTCTGAAAATGCTTCAATGATTGTTGCAGCAATGAAAAAGTTATATGCATCAAGACTTACCAAGTGTTTGGCTGATTGAAGTTCAGATTTCAGGTAGATTGTTTGGGGCATGGAAATATGGGTAAGACCATGACAAAGGCCAAAATCTACCCTATGAAAGAGCCAAACCTCATGAGAAGAGTCTCATGGCTGTGAAATTAGTCTGTATGCAAAATGAGTTGTCAATTTGAATTTGTAAATTTCAGCTTTGAGAAATTGCTGACAAATACTAATCACTATTGGCTTGCATAGAATTGTGTCAGGAGGACGCATTGTAAGTGGGTGTTCATGTTATGCTAGTAAGCATAAAATGATAATGGGCATAGTGGTGTTGCTTACAAGAGACCAACAAATGAGGATCACCTCATTGCCAAGCAAATCAATTTCTGTAGTAGACAGAGTTGCAAATTCACATTGAATTTAATTACTAATGCCATTGCTTGGTTATGGAACAATCAAATTTGGATTGTATTGTTAGACAATGATTGACTGTTTGGCTACTTGATGAATGTGCCAGGGGTACACATTGCAGGAAGACCATGTGTGATGGCCTACAGGAGCCAAACTTCACGGGGAGGTTTTCTCCTATCTTGGAAATGGGTTTCGAGTGAAACTCCATTGGACATTTTGGAAATGTCCCATCTGCACTACATGTTTGGTAAGCAACATGAGTGAGATGGTATAGATTATGTTGGTAAGACATGTGTGGGATATGGAATGTTAAAAGGACTTAGGGATGGCAAACCGAGGGACTGTCAACTCAGAGAAGGGAGCCCCCATTCCTCCTTAACGAAGGAATACTGCATCAGCAAATGGATAAGTGTTATGTGACCCTAGCTAAGAATATGCATGTCAAATTATTAGATTCAATATGCAAAGCATGTTTTGATTTTATTTCCATTATGACAGATTGCTTGAGTACGAATAGGGCCTACATGGCTCACATTGGAAAGGGGTGCACACTTTCCCGATGTCGGGTCATGAAAAGGTTTTCAATATTGACAACACCCTAGTGAGTGGACACACTCCTAGTGTCTCAATACTTGATAGTAAATGATATGAAAAATGATTACAGTTTTAGAGCAATAACGCTGATGAGTTTACTCATATTGCTTGTGTTGAAAGGCTAAAGAGATGCAGTTTGGTTGTTGATATAAGTGTATTGTTGATATAAGTGCATTGTTGATATAAGTGTATCGTTGATATAAGTGTATTGTTGATATAAATGCATGGCCTGATAAAACCAATTGTGTTGGCTTAGCTGATTTGTTGATGGCCTGATAAACCCAACTATGTTGGCTTGGCTGATTTGTTCCTTCCCAGTCAGTATGAAGGTGTACTGGCTAGACATTAATTATTTGATGTTGAGGAGCAGCCTGCGTGCTGACCTAACATCCAATTCCATAGGCTATTTCAAGGCTTGCAAAGCAAAGCGGGACCCTATGGACGAACGAGGAAACGCACAATACAGATAAGTATTGGATTATTTTCCAGCTTCTTGTTTATGAATATACATGTGTATATGGTTTGGTTATGATATTCTAAGCTCTTGTTTAGAGATAAAAACCGATGAGAATAAACTAAACATGTGAGTCTATTCAATGTTTGAATATAGGTATCGATGGGAGTTCTAGAATAGACTGGAGGCAAGGACTAATAAAATAAGTGAGACACGTTTATACATATGTAGGAAATATTTTTACAAGAAAGTTATTATCCTTGCGGAGAAGTCATATCTTTTTTTACTTTAGTTTTTATTTAAACAAAAAATTACATCATGTTTATAATGTTTTGTATAACTAAAAAACTAAACATAATATTCTCAAAAATCAAAATAAATTTAGCAATTTTAAAATACAAAATTTTGGTTTTTTATTGGTTTATGACCACTTCGATGGGACATAAATCCAGGCAGGAGTGTTTTTTTATTTTCAGAGTTTCAAAATAAATAAGATAAATTTTAAAACAAAAATTTCTAAGAATGTCACATGTTGTATGGCACTACAATATGGTATTGTGGCATTAAATATAATTAATATACACTGTTGCTGCAGGATGAGCCTGTTGGCAAAGACTTTGACAAGTGGTACTTGTTAGCACTCAGAATGTACCCAGGTTGTAAAAGGTAAACTCCAAGGTAACAGCAAAACCACTTTAGAAAGAAACTGGTATTTTCTTCCAGAGAGGGATCTCTCAATAAAGATTTAACAGGACCAGATATATAATAACATTTAAAGATTTGTGTATTTGGCTGAAACAATCACATAACCATTGGGCATGGAGTCATATACAATATAAAAATACCACAAAGACGTGTACATGAGATTCATCAAAGGCAAGATAATCACATCATCACAGTCATTCAAATTGATCCAGGTGAAACAGAAGAGATGAAGAAACAACCCATTAATACAGAGCATCAACAAGGATGAATTCTATATCAACTTTAGCAGAAAAAATCATATAATATCTGAAATGATGACCAGAGCATAAACATATGAATTCTAATCATCTAACGCTATATTCCAGATACGAGAAAGAAACAAAATGGAGTGTTACACAAGGGAAATACAATCACATAAAGAAAGAAGCACAGACTGTAATATCAACGACACATGAATCTCTGACCAAAACTCTCATGCATTCACTTTGTTATTCCAAAAATAGATATGTCCTCCAAAATCCTTTCACCCGATGGGTTCCAACCCCCATCTCTTAAAAAAGATGCAAATTTATACATAAAATAATAGGTCTTCCCAAGAAGATCAATAACTGAATGATCTGCTTAATTTAGAGTTTTTTAACTGAATTCCTAACCCCTAGGAAGTTTGTTACAACTCCAATCCTAACAGATCACAAAGTAACAATCAACTTGATAACAAACTTTCACCCAACCAGCTCCACGTGTTTGCCCCATCAGCTCCACGTCTTTGCCCCATCGGCTCCTCAGTGCATAACACATGTTCCTAGGGATGAAGAATATACTTTGTCTTTCCAAACCGCTCCACAGCTTTCCACTGCTCCGAACTTAGGGTGTCACATTCTGTCATTTCCCGAATTGATACTTCGAGCTCCATATATGCTTCATAGGACTTCTTGGGCAATCTGCTTCTGATGATGGTGAACTTCTACAGAATTTCGAAATCTTCTGTTAACATATCCACAATGGTTTTCCCTGTTAGGCTTTTCTCCAAATCATTAAATTTGGAGTGGTCCATGCGGCACTGGACAAGAAGGTTATGATAATGTTCCTGTGAGAACATACGTCCCTCCTCGTCCCAGAAGGAAGGTAATCCGTCTTCGAACAGCTCTTTAAAATCCTGTTTGAAATTATTAACCTGCAAAAGCAACCCTTCTGATTTATCTTGGATCGTCTTGATTAAGTGATGCTTGTGGATGAATTTCTTTTCCCACAGCACTATTGATACTCTGTCCTTTATGCCCATATCGTGCAACTTCTGATATGTCAGTGAATTCAGAAAATTCAGTGTGTTCTGAGCTGTAGTAAGAGGTCTCTTCTCCATATGTTCATTTACCAGTTTTAATCTCTGGAGAGCCAAATTTATCAGTATATTCAAATCATCAATAAAATTTAGATAGTGCCGGAACTTGGTGATCTCTATCGACAAGGTATCCCAAATGATATGTTTTGCCCCCTGAAGAGGGCCTTTCCCGATGCTTTTCTCCTTTAGCTCGTTGAATTTTTTCTGCAACTGATTTATGTCCTGTAATATTTTCTTTTTACTTTCACTTACTTTGTCCAATTCAGATTTTATCCTTTCATTCTCTGCCTTCAATTCTTTAATTGCTTCATCTTTCAAGCTCACCTGGGACATAGGCACCAACAAATCATCTGCAGAGAAATCGTCCAATGGCTTGTGGATATTCACAACGAACAGGTCTTCATCAGCGGGGGTTTGACTCATTAACTCTTCCATAATTTCCTTCTCGTCACTTTGGTATTTTTTCATTAAGGAAATCTGGGATAATAGTTCATTCCGCTTGGCCTCCCACCTGTCCTTTTCTTCCTGTAGTTCGACAGCTTTTCCCTTATATTCCATCATCTCCTGATGGACTTTATCCTTTTCCTCTTGCAAAGCCATTAATTCAGCTGATTGGACGTGCTCTGAACCTGGAATCTTCAGTTTTTTCTTTAAGACCTGGAGTGCATTATCTTTTTCCTCTAGCATCCTCTTAACCGCCTGGGTGTTATCTGAACTAACAATGTCTGTTTGCAGCTTTCTAATCTGAATGACATTTGCTTTATTCTCAACTTTCTCATGCTTCAATTGAATTTCTAATTTATCTATCAAAACTTGCAATTTATTAATCCTTACCATGGCTTGCAATAAGTCTGAGTAAATGATGTCACTGGTTTGTTTGTGCAGTTGTATCTTATCCGGAGTACTGACTTTGTCCAGTCGGATCTCCATTTCAGACATCTTCTTGTCGTTTACTATAGCCATCTTAAATGTATTTCTCTTAGCATCTCTAGCAGAAACTAGAGAGGTTTTTTAACTGTATAAACTTCTCACTCTCGGGAGCAAATTTCTTGTCTCCTCTAGAGACCGTTTCCTCTTCTCTGTATAGCTGGCTTTGAGCTCTTCCTTCGACTTAAATACCGGGCTTGATTCTGAACTGTCTACATCACCTTCTACATTTTTAAAAGATAATTGATTTACTTGTACGGTTTTCATAAGAATCAGGGCAACCTTTTTAAAACCATCAGAAACTTCCTCATTTACCATTTCACCACATTCAAGCAGTTTTGCCCTTTTATGGGACCCATCTTCGTCTACTTCCATACTCTCAGTCTCAGAGAGACTTCGCTTAACTAAAATGTTAGTATTTTCTGATACTGTAATGGGTGCAATATGTGGATCTTCCTTGAACTGTAACAGATTTGTTGTTTCAGCCAAATTTTCAACAGACTGGTGCTCAAATGGCTTATTCTTGTTGGCTTGTTTCCTTAGGGATATAACATGATGTGGATCATAATTCACTTTTGATTCCTTTTGGAAATCCATATTCTCTAATAACTTCTCTATGAATATTAAGGCACCTTTTCTTTTAAAAATGAAAGAGCTGACTTTAAGTGGAAACTTAATGTTCGAAGACTTCTTGAAAGCCCCAAAATGCTCTTCTTCAGATAACAACCTCTGCCTCATAAACTCAAGTGCGAAAATCCTCGGGGTTAAAAAGGTAGGTAACCTATAAGGATGACCAGTAAACCCATATATTCTTAACACAGTGTAATCCCTGTACAGAAACCAGTCTCCAACCCGATCTTCGGGTGAAGACTGCATTAAACACTTCATTTCATCCAGAACATGGGGCAAATCCTCATCAAATAACATTTTGTACATTTTCGACATGATCGAATTAGCAAATTCGAACATGTTGATTTGCTTGGGCAAATCAGAAGAGCACAGAGTACTTAAAAATTTCAACTCGGTGACATTGGAGCACAACAGAATGTTGAGCAAGTAGTTTTGAAACCTAAAGAAATGAACTTTTGGGAACTCAGTTAACTGCAGATGGATTATTTCAGCGAGATACTCATCAAAATTAAACACAGGAATTGACTGGGACTCGGGGCTTAAGGAACTTATTTTTAACAAAAAACCAAGGATGACATCGCCTACACGACAATCATCACTCAGACCTAATACTTGACAGACCAGGGACACGACCATTTGGACTTCATTTTTTAAAATGTGCACGGGGTAGGGCAGGAAAAACCCATCAAGGGATTGACCTTCTTTTAAAATATTAGACAAGAAATGACAGCGATTCTCAGTTTCACAATTCTTATAAAAATCAGCAAGGACCGACTCATTTATCGACTCACGATTAACAGGGTAATTTTCAGGCAAACTGAGATTTTCTCTGATGACTGTGGCATCAATTTTACAAAGAATTCTTGACGCAGACCGACTCACAATTATTCTCTGGGAGGGAGAATAGTTTACGGCACACCACTCTGCAAACTCCGGGAAAGGTAGGGTTTGCTCAAGAGCAAAGTAATACAGGAAAGACTTACAGACATTTAATACATCGTTCCCCTGTGAGTTATAATACCACAATTTCTCCTTAGTGACCGACACGCTCCCTATGGATAGGAAGGGGTCGCACACGCTCCTATCTCTGTCCACTAAAACCACTCTTCTCTGTCGTCTACAACCTGACCAGACACTTGAATTTCTTTCCCCTGGTCCATTTCTTAATTTACAAAGGTAATTTGGACGGAGGTGCTGCAGGGTTTAAGTCTTACCTGGTCGACTGTAGAGGCGCGTGCTTGGAGCATGCCTGAACTGACAAATGGAAGCTGCTGAATCGGCCTGTCCTGTTCACCCTTCCTGAACAAATAAAATAATAATGATAGAAGTCAACCTTGCTTTTATAGGCCCCCACCGGCTTTCCGTAAACCACTTTTGTCTCCAGAGCCTACCACAATTCGCCACGTGGACAAAAATTTATTTCCCGCAACAACCATCTATTCCTATCCGTCGCGCACTTCCATTCTCTGGGTTCATTCAAGACCATCGATCTGAATCTTCTTTAATTTCTAGCCCTTGGATCACGTGCCACGTACATCTTTTCGCCGAGCGTCTTGGAAATAAACAACGTGCAAGTCTCCACCCCGGAAACATCTCCAACTGTTGATGAAATAGCCTCTCATTACTCCGTCGTTAGATCAGGAAGGAGATATTCGATTCCGCTGGGCTTCCCGACCTTATCCTTCGTGCAACTTCGTGTTCCGGAATCGCCCACAGCCGTAGATGTGATCAACCTTTATTTGTGAGCCGTTGGATTAGGTGGCACCTATCACATTCCACTGGGCTCCGTCATTTTAACCACCGTGCAACTTTATGCTCCGAAATCGTCAACCACCGTTGATCCACTTTACCTTTAATCCTCAACCGTCAGATCAACGGCCACCTACTCATTCCGCTGGGCGCTTTGGGTTTATCAGCCGTGTAGATTCTGGCTCCGAAATCAATCCTGACCGTGGATGTGATCTGACTTTACCTCTCCACCGTTGGATCAAGTATCATGTACCCGATTCTGCCGGTCTCTACCACTTTAACCAACGTGCGATTTCATAAGGCGGATTAAATATGGATCGTGGATCTGCCTGAGCCAGATTGATAACCGTTGATCTGTGCGCCCGATAAACGCCCGGGCATTCCTTATCTTCCTCGCATTTCTGAGAGTGCGGAGACAATCATAGCCATTGATTTCGATCCTTTCAACTCGTACCATTAGATCCTTGATAACGGGATCACTTCTTTGGGGTATCATCGTACTCTTACAATATATCTTTTAACCAAGGTTCGACAAGCGACCTATCATTTCTTCTTCATCATGATTTTTCATCCCCTTTGATAAATAATGGTGTTAACGGTACTTGTCCCATACAGGTTTTTCATAGTGTGGTTGGCAGTTGTGCTATCCCTTCTATCTAAGAGAATTTTCTAGGAAGGAGATAAAATGTTTGACAATTTTTAATCAACATATATGAGAAACATTTGTATTCGATGCGGTAATGGAATTGAAATTTATATATATTAGAAACACAAAATCACGAGTTGGGATATACAACATATATGCACAGGGAACGGTTTGTATGCATGCGACATTTAAAGCTTCCTCAATCACTTATATCACCTTGAATCCTTGTATTGTATTGTTATTAGGGTCGACTGTTTTTTCTCATAACATAGCATTAAAATTTATAGGTCAATTGTCTTTTATAATTTAACTCTTAATTTCTTAAATATTTTTTTTACACTTTTTATAAGACTTTTTTTTAAAGTTTACATTTGATAACCATACAAAACTCTTAATTATATAACCTTAATTGTCAATCAATATCAAATTTTGTCCACATTTTTTTCCATGACAAAAAACTATACTTTATATAAGTATAAGTAAAGTGATTAGATACAAGTATGGTCACTAGGGGAAGACGATAAGAGTCACATGAAATGGTCACAAACCATAGCACCGAAGCCCAAGAAAGGTCCCAAAAAGTAGGGAAGAACTAAAGACAAAAAACACGATCAATGCCATAGTCCAGAGCACCAAAGGGTTGAAAACATAATGAACAAAATTCAACAAAAAAACCAAGATCACAAAAATCAGACAAAAATGGTCTACACACTGCTAGCCGATGAGAGAGAACCATCAGATCATAATTCAAAGAAATAAGATCCCACATAAGCCAATAGAGCCTTCTTGGACAACACGTCAACCATAACATTATGCTCCCTATAGATGTGAGGAAATGAATTTGTCCACATTCATGATATATATAATAGAAGTTTTGCATGTCTGCCTCAAACACAACACAATCGCTATACATCGTTGCCCGCAACCACTTCTTACCGCAACACTTGTGACTCCCTTTTCATGACCAACGCGTGATACATTGAAATAGTTAAATTTTTTATTGGGCGGGGATTTGCAGCATTGTTTCTATTTATATTGTTTTATAAATTAATGTTCCATGCAAAAAGTAATTGAAAAATAATATTAAAGTTTGTTCACTTTTATAAATTAAGTGAAATGCACATTTCATTAAAAGTAATGTTACAACTTAAAATTACTTTAATTTTTTCAAAAATAAACAATTTAATGAAAATAAAAGCTTTAACTTATTTAATAAAGTAACTTTCAACCAAATTAGCTATTGCAAAACATATAACAAATGTTATGAAAGATGTGGTATTTTTTACTCTGTCTTAAAGTGCATGCTTTGCCCCAAACCTTTATTTTTTTCCACAAAACACTTCAACACAATTTCCCACAAAACAAACAAAATTTTGAAACCAAAACTTTTTATGCTCCAGGTTAGCCTACCTGGAAAACACAAGTTTTCTCTATGTTTCTAGTTTGTCAAGATTATGTAGGGAAACAAGCATACACTGAAAATATAACAATTTTGCTATGTTTTTTATTTGTTGAGATCTCACAAGGACACAACAAAGAGCATACACAAACCAGAAAGGGAGGAAACCCAAATTAGAAAAATCAAACTAAAATGTTAAACAATATGAGAAAGATTTTTAAAAAAATCTTAATAAAAATGTTGTACCTCTAGATCTAATAAAATTGTTGTATCTTGGTCAAGAAACATTTGGGTGAAATGAAAAGTGTTTTCAACCGAAAGCAGTGCTCCAAACATAATGGAGCAACTCTCCAAGCCTATAAATGCATATAAATAATATAATTCTTAAATCATTTGATGCATGAAACAACACATGTTAAGGTTCTCGGTTGACAACAAGAGCAGGTCTTCATAAGTGCTCTGATACCATGGTTGACAACACATGACATTTCACCACAGGTTGAATACCTTATGCAATTGTTCACACACAAAGATCAAATATTGACACGCTAATGTATTAAATGGTTGAAACCTCCAAAGAAGGAAACAATGCATGACCCCAACCAACATGACAACTTGAGACAATATATTATTGCAAAAGGAAAATATTTAACGTGAGTTTTTTACAATCGATCATTAGCAAGTAACCCTCCATGCTTTTTAAACAAAGATGATGGACTAATAGAGTACTAAGCACATCTCAATATAGTAGTTAGTATTGAGGGAAAGATGAACTATCAGATCACTTTATGTCTAGAAAATACAATGATTGTTGGATTACATAAGTACAAATATATACTAATGCATACTAAATAAACACAATTTACCGAAAAAAACATATTAAACCAAATTGATCTTAACTAACTCTTAAATGTCTAAATATCCTAACATTTATCAAAAATAAAATTCTTAAATTAACCTATAAATTTTTAGAATTCAAAATTAAATTAACAAAAATAAACTTATCTTTATTATCTATGATAATTTTCTATTATTTTTTACTCAACTACTTTATCACCCCTTGTCTACCATCAAGTTACTTAACCACATTCCCTTATTGATATACTTATGCTATATCCATTCTTTGAAATACTTTATCACCCTTTATCTACCAATTAATCACTTAACTTAGCCACAAATTCCTTCCGTTAAATCCACTCCTTCACAAATTCATATGTGTACCTCTATTACGACTCTAATACCTTATTACTAAAAACATATACAATTAAAAAAAATACACAATTAATAGAAAATATATAAATAAAATGCAATTACCTTTTAAAAACTATAATATATATAAATACACAAAAATATTGTTTTTCACATTCCCTCAATTTCTTTTAAAACTTATTTAATTTACTTTAACCTATACTTTCAAGCTATATATAGCCATTATTATTTTTGGTTGAGAATCGCTCCAAGAACATTTTTTTGCTCTAAGCCATTTTTTTGAATTCCTCAACCTGGTTCTCGTTCTTGTGGAGTCTGGAATCCTTCTAGATCCACCTGATCGGATTGATTGGAGTTCGGTGGCTGATTTGATTCCTGAAGATTTTCTTTGGTAGGTTGTTTTGAAGTGGATTCAGCTAAAGGTTGGCTTCAGGAAAGCTTCATTTTATGGTTCAATTTGGCTCTGGCCAGGAGCTTTGCCATGTGTCTTCTTCATCTCTCTATGGGTCGTTGATGCCTTCAATTACGAGTTGTTCTGGTTGGAGTTCTTCAATTTCCACGATTTGAATTCATTTCTCTGGTCATTTCCTATTGGTTCATAGCTGTGGGAGAATCAAGCTTCACACCTTTGTGGGCTTTTGGTTTGTATTTTCTCTGTTTTATTGGACAGATCTCGTCCTTGGTTTGTCTTTTATTACTTGTAGGAGTGGTGGTGTCATGTTTAAGAGTTACCGGTTGGCCTGGTTTTGTCTAAGTCTCTTTAATTTGTGACCAAAGACTTTGCCATGTTCTTTGGTCCTACTCTTTACTTTTGGTTTGAATTTTGGGTGTCTTTGGATTGTGAACCGGACTCTAGTCGGTCTCCTTGGTAGTTCCCTTCCTCATGGATGTTGGTGGGGACCCTCCTCCTCCACTTCCTCCTGAATTGGACGCTTTTAAAAGATTGGTAGCATCATGTGGCAAGAGGAAAGGTTTCCCTTCGCAGAAATTTGTGAAGAAGGTTGACATCCCCTCCGTTGAGCTGCCTACTGATAGGATTTGCCAATCAGCCCTCAATCTTGTCGAACGTGGGCATATTGGGCAATTCACTGGCCTTTGGCCCTCTCCCAAGGTTATAGACAGCTGGGTCTGGAGAAATTGGAGGCCCTTAGTCTCTGAAGGCATATGAAGTCATTTTGTTGGGCGAGGCTATTTTGTCTTTGTGTTTGAGGAAGTAGCTGACGGTGACCTAAATGGCCCTTACTTCATGGGCCCGCAGGGTCTATATCTGAACAAATGGTCCCCTAAATTTGACCCTACCTAGGATGTCCCATCTGCAGTCCCTGTCTGGGTAAGGCTCCCTCACTTGCCCTTACACTGTTGGAACTTAGACTCCCTGGTAGCCATTGGGAATAAACTTGGAAATTACATCGACAAGGCAGAATGGAGAGACCAATATCCATGTGCAAGAATATGTGTGGAAGTTGATTTGGAGATCGGTCTGCCATAGGTGATTAGGCTAACAGTAGTCGATTGGTCTTATATTCAAGAATTGGACTATGAGCAAATTCCCTTTAAGTGCCGCTTATGCCATGAATATGGCCATTTTTCCTGCAATTGCAAGAAAAAATCTAAAGAAGAGCTTCAAAGTGAGAAGGAAGACCAATGGATCCAAGCTAAAAAATAAGGAAACTCCAATTAGAATCAGAAAAAGAAAGGAACAGATGGAAAGAAGTTGAACGGTGATGTTGTTGTTGGGAAGCTTCCACAACCCCAATTAATTGAAAATGTATCTTCCAATTAGTTTGATGCTTTAAGCATTCCTGATGCTCTTGTTCTTGAAGAAGGAGAGTTGCCTCAACTAGAGGGTTTTGTTACCCTCGATCTTCCTATGGAACAGGTTGTTGTCTCCACTCTGGATTCTAGGGATGACGATCCATTGCACTCTCCATAGGAAGCTAAAGCTTCTCCCTCTTATGATGACATAACCAGGAAAAGCAGGTTGTTTGTTTTGATTCCTCTGATGATGATTCAGTAGAGCATTTCTCAAAATAGATTGGAAGGAAGACTAAGAAGGAGACCCATGAAGAAGAGGCCAAGAGGCTCAAAATGCAAGGTAGTCAGCCCACTATTGAAATGTTTTATGGTAGGAGTAAGAGGCCAAGGCCTCTAAAGGGAGTAAGCACTCCCTCTCAAGTGGGTAAATAATGCATGTAACATCTTGGAACTGCAGGGGATTGGGAAACCCAATCAAAGCTAAAGTCGTTAAATATTTGATGAAAATGGCATCTTCGAAAATCCTTCTGCTCCAAAAAACCAAGATTGAGGAGGAAGCTCTTCTTCTCCTTAGTAAATCTAATTGGAATTTGAATGTTGGAAAAGTCGTAAGTGCGAGAGGTTCCTCCGGGGGTTTATCTACTCTTTGGAGTGAAGATAATTTTTAGTTAAATAGATGGTTTGCTACACAACATTGGATCTTCACAGATCTCTACCACTACTCTAGCAAGATCTCTCTGGCACTTTTTAATATTTATGTTCCTGTCAATTACAGTGAAAAAAGAGGATGCTGGAAATCATTATCCGAGTATATTGAGTCTATTTCTCCCTCAAATTTAGTACTCGCTGATGATTTAAATATAACTTTAGCTCCTAGTGAAAAAAAGGTGGGCTCTGCGGAAAATACCATCTTCAAGACACGGTGGAGGCTATAATTCTTGCCTACGATTCGATGGATATAAATCCAAAGATAGGACGCTATACGTGGTCCAATAATCGTGTTGGTTTAGCCAATATTTCTCCCAGGATCGACAAGTTTCTCATTCACAGCTCTCTGTTGGATGGACAATCCATCATCTCTTCAAAAATTATGCCTAAACTATTATCCGATCACCACCATATTTCATTGATTTTCGAAAAAGAAGATGAGCTCAACCCAATACCATTTTGGTTCAGCCCTCTCTGGACCGAGTGAGATAGTTTCATGGGTATTGTTGGTCAAGCTTGGTCTCAGTATGTCGACTATTCACCTATTTTCATGTGGGAGTAGAAGTTAAAAAGAACAAAACTCGCATTGAAAACTTGGGTCAAAATTCCAATTAAAACTCCTACTAGCTCCAGGCAAGAGAGAGTTGTTGAGTTATCAGAGATTTAAATCGGAATGGAGTGCAGAGTTATCACAAAAAATCAACTAGACATTGAACAGGTTGCTCAATTTAAAACCTCCCAATCCTTTAGACAGGAAGAAGAACATCTTAGGCTCAAGTCCCGTAGCCTCTGGTTGCAAGCAGGCGATAAGAATACAACTTATTTTCATCGTCAATGTAGGGCGAGGTTGTCTCAGAATCACATTTCAAAAATCTCTCTTAGTGATGGTGTTGTCATTAAAGGCCAAGATCCTTTAAAACAGGCTGCTTGGATGCACTTCCAGATGGTCTTGCTGCTAGTGTTGTGTCTGTTGATTTCCTGGATAAGATTCCTGCTCTTGTCAACCCAGAGGATAATCAAGCTTTGTTGAAACCCTTTTCCGAACAGGAAATTTTGGATGTCATTTGGGCAATGGGGCCTAACAAAGCTCCTGGGCCTGATGGTTTTTCTTTTCATTTTTACAGGGTATGTTGGAACATAATCAAATCTGATCTGATTCAAATGGTGCTATCCTTCCAAAAAAAGATAAAGTTGATGGTTGTGCAAACTCTACTTTCCTTGCTCTTGTCCCTAAAGAAGTAAATCCTTCTTCTTTTGACAAGTTCCGCCCCATTTCTTTGTGCAATGCCTCATACAAGATTTTAGCCAAACTCCTTGCCAATAGAATCAAGCCTCTATTAGGTAAGCTTCTCTCTCCTCTTCAAGGGGGTTTTGTAAAAGGCAAGCATTTGATTGATAATGTCATCCAAGTTCAAAAAGCAATTCATTCAAGTTCCCAATGGAAGGAAAAGGGCATGTTAATTAAGTTGGACATGCAAAATGCCTTTGTTCGTGTTAAGCTCCCCTTCCTCTATGATGTGCTTCTTACTTTTGGATTTAGTGCAGAGTTTGTGAATTTGATTAAAGCATGTACTGACAGGCCGTGGATTGCTTCGCTAGTCAATGGAAGACCTTTTGATTTTTTCCAAGCCACTCGTGGTCTCCGGCAAGGTTTCCCTATGTCACCATTTCTATATATCTTGATGGCAAAAACTCTTAGCATGAAACTTTCATCAGATATGGAGGAAGGTTATATCCTGGGCATTAAGATTGCAAGGGGATTTGACCCTATTAATCATGCTCTATTCATGGATGATTCATTGCTGCTAGGAGGGGCCTCAATGAAGATTGTCAGGGCCTTCAATGACATACTACAAAAGTATTGTCAAATCTCAGGGGCCATGATCAATAATAATAAAAAAGTGCATTTTATGGTTGGAATGTTGAGCTTTCTGTCATTCTCCAAATATCAAATTTCCTTGGTTTTCCTGGTTATGCCAAGTGGGAGAAGATAAAGTTTTTGGGATTGCCTTTAACTCTTGTCCCACCCCCTCCTTATCTCTGGCTTGAAGTGATTACCAAGATGAAATCTAAAATTGTTTCCTTGGGCAGTCTCTGGCTAAATAAGGTTGGAAAACTGATCTTGATCAAGTCAGTTCTTTCTGCTCTTTTGTTATTTCAATCTTCATTGTTGTTGGATCCCAAATCTATCTTGGCTCAGATCTCTAAATTGTTACGTGATTTTCTCTGGAACGAAGGAAAAGGAAGTCAGAATAAGATACATTTGGCAAGTTGGGAAATCATCAAAAGGCCTTTATCAAAAGGTGGTTTACAAATTCGGGACCCTTGTCAGGCTAATCTGGCGCTGAGCAGCAAACTTATTTGGTAGCTTCATGTGAATAAACACCATCCTGTTAGCATGATATTCAAGATGAAATATCTTAAAGGTGGATCTTTAATAAATATAACCTCATCCAATACTCCCTCAGGTACAACAATATGGAACTCCTGTAGAAGAGGAATCGATAAATTTAAACAGCAGCTATACCAAACTTCAGGCAATGGAAAGAAGATACTCCTCTGGGACGACAAAATATCAGAAAGCCCTGCTCTTTCTTCTGTCAATCAATTATCCGAGATTTTGGATTGGTCAACCAACAAAGGCCTCCTCAAATTGGTTGATATTTGCATTTGGGATTGTGCTGGTAATTGGGTGAGCTGGAATTTTCCTGATCTTCCAAATTGTCTAGTCTCCCAAAAAAGTTTGTTGATTTCCCTTCTATCTGGCCTCGCTCCAGTGCATAGCTCATCTAAAGATAGTCGGGTTGGGGCAATTCTGGTTATTACTCAGTTTCCAAGGGCTTTTTAGATCTTCAATCTGGTCATATTTCCTATTTCTCCCCGACAATCTAGAAAACTTTATGGTCATCGCACTACTTTCCCAAGGTTAATTTTTTTACATGGCTGATTCTGCTCAACAAAGCATTGACTGGTGAAAATTTACTCAAGCGTGGGTTTTATGTCCCCTTCTAGTGTTGTTTTTACAAAATGGATTTTGAATCTGCAGACCATATATTTATTGGCTACCAATTTGCAAAGTCAGTGTGGAAATTGGTCCTCAACGGCACCCAATTTTCTGCTCCAGATAAACCAATGGTCAAATAATTTTACCTTTCCTGGCACAAGCTGCGTCCTTCTAAATCTGGTAATGACGTTGCCTAGTTTAACATCTGGCATACAATTCCTAATATTCTTTGGTGGAAATTGTGGCTTTCCCAGAATAATTATGTATTCAATAACCAGTTGCCAAATCACCAAATCGTGGCTTGCATCAAGTATGCTAGTATCATTCCCTGGAGATTTTGGGGGGTCAGTGGAAGAATTAAGAACATTTTGGATGAAATCTTCTTCAGCTACTATTTTTTTCGATGGGGCTTCCAAGGGGAATCCTGGAACTTCTAGTGCTGGGGGCTTTGTTTCCTCTTTTGATGGGCCGATAGAATTTAGCTTCTGCTGGGGACTCGAAATTATGTCAAATAATCAGGATGAATGCTACAACCTCCTTATGGCGATTCAGGTTGCTAAATAAAATGGATTCAAGTCAATCCAAGTATTCGGCGACTCTGAAATGTTGATTAAAGCCTTAAACTCAGGTGACTACTGCAATAATTTTGCCTTGAATAATTCCTTGCAGAGAACTCAAAATCTTTTGAAAGAATTTGATTTGGTGGCCTCTTTTCATATCCTTAGGAAGTTGAACAATCTTGTTGATGCTTTGGCCAACAAAGCATGTCTGCTTCCTCAGGGGTTCCTCGGTATAAATGGAGAAGCCAACTATCTTCATCCAATTCCATAAATGAGTTTCTTTAATTTGTAATTTGATCTTTTGAGAGGATTTCCATAGTCTCGAGGCCTTTTGAAGTGATTCTCTTTGTTGTGTAGTTGTGTAATCTGGTCGATTGACATTTGTCTCTTTTGATCGTGGATTTTTCCACACAAAAATAAATAAAAATATATATGTTTGTTTTAAAAAAAAACTATATATAGCCATTACACCTTCACTAATAAAACTATATTATCTTTATGTAAAGATTTCTAGACTAGTTCAAGTCATCTTGTTTTATGGTTGAACATAATTGTTAGAAAATTACTTGTCTCTAAATAACATACCCCAAACCCCACTAATTACCTACCCTAAATCCCTTTAATTATCTTCTCAAAACCGACTAGCTCTATACTTGAGCTTGCCTTCAACCAAGCTTGCCACATTAATTTTCATAAATAAACTCTATTGATAAGGTTATGGATGTAAATAATTTGAGAAGTGGGTTGCTCTTAAATTAAGTAAATAAAATGTATCATCCATGTAAATAAGTTGAGAAGTAAGTTGTTCCTATTTTATTTACATAAGGGATATTCGTGATATTTGCAATAGTAGAATTAAGTAAATGTCAGCCATCCAAAGGCTGGAGGAACATGATGAACTTTTGAGTGTGAACTTGCAACTAGATTGAGAAATATCAATGTTGAAGAGAGTACAATTTTAGTGTCCAAAGTATTTGTGGGAAGAAAGCAATAGTGTGGAGATAGAGCTTACCCTAAAAATATTATCCCAACCATGAAATGGGGTGATGAATGATGTAGTCTGAAGTTGTTGGTATGGTGACAAACTGTCTCTTGATCCTTATCTACAAATGTTGGAATACAAATGATGCTAATAACAAAGCACCGTGAGGGAGGTAAAGATAAAATGTGGATTTGGTATCTAAAAGTAAAAAATTTAAATTGGTAGTGTGATAAGTGAAGCAATGTGTGAGGCTAGAGAGGTCAGTAGTATGTGATGGTGTAATATATTTTTGTGCTCTTATTAGTATGGTGGAAATTGTATCCAAGGAGCATTTTATAGATACCTTTATCCAACCAAAAGTTCTAGGATTATGGGTTCCTTCCCTTCAGTGCAGCCATCCAGATACATCTCGAGTGGATAAAGTTGTTTTGTACATCGATCCATTCTCTGCTAATATAAGTAGTTGCTTGATATAGCCTTGGCCCAACAATCCACCTTTAAAATCATGTCACACAAATGAAACAAGTAGGAATATGATGCACAGAACAAGCAAGTGGTAATGACAGTACTAGTTCTTTGGCTAGTTTTGGGTTGTTTAATTCTTCTAGTAATATTAGAGATCTTTCAAGTAAAGCAAGAGGAAATAACGTCTAGTCGATTTAGGCGTAGGATCTGTTATTCACCAATGACTTTTTTTTTCCAAAGAAAAAAAGCATAATTTTATTTCATCCGTAGAGAGACAAAATTACATTTTGTAGATATGCAATGCATATTTGTAACCAAAGATCGGCACTCGATAATAAGTTCTATAAGCACTTCCCATCCCAAAACATCAAATGATAGTTCGCCCCATCAATCCACTAATACAAGAAACAAAATACAGTTCTTGGAGACATAGATGTTCCAAGATAAATAACAAGCCAGTGCAGCCCATATAGTCAAAAAAAAAAATTATCGGTCATATCAACCAACTGTCATCCAAACGATCATATACCAAAAAAACACATATCTGTCCAAAAAAAAACAACATATGGCCAATACCATAACAAGGATCCTCAACAAATCTCAAAACGCCACCCCTTCAATGAAGGCACGATGATAAAACTCAAATTCAGCATCATCTAACCGCTCCTTAATCTTCCACACACCTGCATCCAACTGGAGCCCCTCCTTCAAGGCTGAGTCCGCCTGGCAGTTGTTCTCCCTATAAACATGTGTACATGTAATCACATCAAATGAATCCATGATATCCCAAATAGAAAGTAAATTTTTTTGTAACATAAGGTCTCTGCAATATTGAATCCTCTTAACCCAGTTGATCACATTCAAAGATTCCCCATAAACCCTTAGGTTGCTGCACCCCTTTTCTGCTGCGAATATGAGAAGTAATTTCAAACTTAAAAGTTTAGCGCGATTGTTTCCACCCTCTCCCAGCCTAGCCATCAATTAGTAGGAATGATTTTCAGCCAAATGTAGGATAGCACCCCCCCCCCCCCCCCCCCACTTAAAGTATTATGTGAGGCACCATCAAAGAAACCCCAGGGAGATGTCCGATCGATCACAGGTTCAAGTAACTCCCTCTGCTTCTCAAACCTGATATGTTTGGGGAGAGCCAATACAATTCCACAAGTCTGCCCTGCCGTTATTGCTGGAGTGCATACTTTCCCATTGAACACCACATTGTTCCTGGCCAGCCAAATGCCC
This sequence comes from Pseudotsuga menziesii, assembly GCA_001517045.1. Taxonomy (NCBI): domain Eukaryota; kingdom Viridiplantae; phylum Streptophyta; class Pinopsida; order Pinales; family Pinaceae; genus Pseudotsuga; species Pseudotsuga menziesii. The sequence goes on along the minus strand of LPNX011197136.1, from coordinate 1,057,549 downwards.
CAAGTAACCAGAAGCGGAAGTACCTTCATAACATCCGTCTTTTCCAATTGACGCCATCTTACCCACGCATCAAGTATTGAAAGCCATTCCCACCTACAACTCGGACCCAACCCCAATAGCTTACAACACTCTGTCCAGACCTCCGCACAGTATGAGCATTCAAGGAACAAATGTATAATTGTTCCCCGCGCCCCCCCCGCCCGACATAAGGCACACCATCCCGAGCCAATAATACCCCGTTTATGAATATTTTCCCAAATAGGTACCTTGTTCTCAAGCACACGCCACCATAATAACCTAGATTTCAGTGGACAATGAAAATTCCAGATCTTCTTCCACCACCACTCCATCCTCTGATCATTTCCTACCGAACTGAGATAAATATACCCCCCCTTTGGAGTGTATCTCCCACATGGTGCCGCATTCCAGATTAGTTCATCATCCCCTTCCCGAAGCTGTACCAATGATAATTGTAGCAGCAAAATATACTGATTCAGTTCAGCCTCTTCCCTCACAGACAAATCAAAAAAGTGGTTGGGTGCCATCCCTAAGTCCATCTATTCTCTTGAACAGGAGAAGTGAGTTGATAAATATAATTAACACCACGCTGTCTAAGAGAAGCCACCAGTGGTTCAAACAATCTAAACTTGCCATTACAGCCCAACCAAGGATCCTCCCCCACCTACACCCTCCTGCCATTACCGACCTTCCAATAACATCAAAGGATTTAATCACCGCTTTCCATATGACCGATCCTCCACGGTGACTCTTAAGTGGATTCCTGATCCAATCCAAAATAGTATCAGGGGCAATATATTTCGCACACATCACCCTGGTCCACAAATTTTCTGCTTGAATCAGTCTCCATCCCCCCTTGGCAGCCAACGCTTCAGCAAAAAAGAAGATGTTTTTAAGGCCCCATCCCCCCAAATATTTGGGTCTAGCGATCCTATCCCATCTAACCCATGGGGTTACCGATACCTCCTTTTTTCCACTCCATAAAAAACGTAGACAGATCCGACGAGCTTTCTCAAAAATACCCTTGGGGATCCATGAAAGAGACATCCAATAAATTGGTATAGCTTCTAGCACAGCCTTAACCAGAATTATCCTCCCCGCCCTAGACAGCCACCGATGACTCCAGGTATGTAATCTATTCTCCAATTTTTCAATCAGCCACACCCAATCCTTCTTCAAATAATTGTTGGGCTTCAGGAAAAAACCCAGATACTTTAGACCATCGTCCAACAAAACCCGAATAAAGGGAAAACAATGAATAGCACGACCAACTTCATCAGCATCCATACGATGATTCGATAACATAGATTTCCCAACATTTATCTCCATGCCAGACGCAATAGAGAAAAGGGACAAAATATCAACAATTGTATTCATATCTTGGACATTTCCAGAACAGAAAATAAGAATGTCATCCACAAACAAGAGATGAGTGATCTGATGTTGTTGTGATATAGCAATGCCATTCAAGTTACCCCCCATATGATCCTCCAAAAGTAAACGGCTCAGTCCTTCAACAACCAAAAGAAACAATAGAGGAGACAAAGGACAACCTTGCCTCAATCTTCTTTCCGCATGAAAGAAAGTGAAGCAACCCCATTGATCAGAATAGAGAAAGACACAGTGGTAACACAACTCATAATCCACCTGACAAAAGTAATCCCAAAACCAAGGTGAATTAGTAACATATGAATATATAACCAACTTACCTTGTCATAGGCTTTAGAGAGATCAATTTTCAAAATTGCCCCCTTAAGATTTCAGGTTTTCATGCTATGAAGGCCCTCCTAAGCCACACCAATGGCCTCATGGATCTGTCTTCCTTTTAGAAACACAAATTGTTTCGTCAAAATATGCTCTGACAAGATATCCTTCAACCTACGAGCAATAATCTTCGAGATTACCTTATATATGCAGTTACAAAGCGAGATAGGTCTGAAATCGTGTAGAGTTTTTGGATTATCCACCTTTGGAATCAGAGCAATGAAATTCGAATTAAAGCAGGCCGGTATCCTGCCCGAAAGATGAGAATTCTCCACCACTTTCAGGATATCATCCCCCAAGAGGTCGTAAAGGTCTGTAAAAATTCAATAGTCCAACTGTCTGGACCAGGACTCTTGTCTTTTTGAAAACTCTGAAGTGTCGCTTTAAGTTCTTCTTCAGTAACCTCTTCCATCAGAGAAAGATTGTCTTCCTCTCCCACAAAATGAGGAAAAACCTGAGCAATACGCATAATCTCCACTAGTTGAGAACCCTCAAGGGCCTGAAATAAATGCTGGAAATGTTCAACCCCTAAGCCAGCTATATCCTCAAATATTTCAAATCTTCTCCCTAGACTATCCTCCAGACTCCAGATAGTATTCAAAGCTTTCCTTCCCCTTGCATAAGTATAATTTTTTTTTGTATTTTCATCCCCACATTCGAGCCATATAGCCCTGCTTTTCAATCTCCAGGTCTCCTCCTTGTCCAGGAGAATAGAATTCCTTCTACCCTGCAGTTTGACCAAGGAATCTTTAGTATCATGGTCCATAAACCCCCCTCTCTCCAAATCCATGATGGTAGAAATTTCCTTCTCAAGATGCCGCAATTCAAGATCTTCTCTGCTACGCTTATCCACATCCCATTTCTTAATCAAACCTTTGATCGGGTAAAAAATTTCTGCAAACTGAAAAGGCGCAGTCAATTGGATGTCAGGATTATAAGGAACCCAGTTTGACAGAAACAGTTGCCGAAACGATTCATCCTTTAACCAAGTCTTGTTGAATTTCAAAGGGCTAGGCGGTCTGACAGGACCATTCCTATATTCCAAAAATATAGGCAGATGGTCAGAATGTCCCCCACATCCCACCCATTGCCTTATGTATTGTTGTTGATCCAACAACAATTCAGAAATAAAAAATCGATCAAGACTCTTAGCCACACGTCCATCCCCACACCGATTGTTATGCCAGGTGGGATTAAGCTTAACAGGTTCAATATCCAACCAATTCCTCTCAATGAGCTTTTGAGAGAAGTAATCATGCAGAATATTAGGACGAGCATAAGGTCCCCAGACCTCTGCTTGTCCCAAATAAAAATTTAAATCTCCTCCAATAATAACCAAATCTCCCCTAAACATCTCCAAATTAAAGAGATTTTCCCAGAAGGGGATATGGTTAAGGTAAGAGCCATAGATGTTGAACACATCTACAGGGGCCCCCTAATCCAAACCCTGTAAATTCATCCCCAACACAGAATCCAGACCCCAAATATTCAGAGCTTTCACCATACGAGTATTCCACCCCATGGCCAGGCCCCTCGAACGGCCCCGAACATCTAAGGTCACAAACTGCCAACCCAAGAACCAACTCTCCAACTTTGCTTTAATCACATCATCTACACCTAAAGTTTCTTGTAACAACATCACATCGGGGTGCTCCAAATCAACCACCCTATGCAGCGCAGGTCTTTTAAGGGGACCTGCCACCTGCCAGACCCCGACAATTGAAGGACATAATCTTCATTTTCGACCCTTCTTCTAGGCCTGCACAGCTCTAAGTGCCCATTCAATATAAAGTTGTTTTCCTTCATGGAGATCCTTTCGAGCCCTAGACCATGCCTTTGCCAAAAAAGAGGTGCGGCCTCTCCCTCGAGACACAGGGTGAGAATCTTTCCCCAGCCCCCCAGTTTGAACCTTTTTCCCAGACCTGGGGAAGTAACCCGAATCAAGCGAAGAGTGGGGTGAGGGGGGAGACCCATTCCCAACCATTCCAGGGACAAGGGAAATAGGGGTAACATCCTCAATAATTGTAGCAGTAGAAGGGGTAGAAGCAACCAAAGGAAGAGGGGAAAAAAGGTTTCATTCTCAACAGTTGTAGTAGTAGAAGGGGTAGAAGCAACCAAAGGAAGAGGAGTGATAGATAAGTTCTTGAGTTTTTTCCCCATTCAATCCATCCTAGAAATATTTAAAATATTAGTAAACACATTTAAAGACGGAGTAGGGGCAAAAGAAGAGATACCCGAAGAAATCGCCCCCACAGCAGGAATAACTACAGCGCCATCTTCCTCAGCCTATGCCATCTGAATCAAAGCAACCTCCCTCAAAGGAGGAGTCGTTTCCTCCACATCCATGAGGCCCTCATCTGGTTCAGACGACAAAGGTCCCAATGTCGATGACGATGTACCTCTGCTGGATCCATTCCCACGGGAGCCCCTCTGAGATCCACGTCCATTGATCATATGCACCCCAAGAGAACAATCAACCGCCAGATGACCATAAGTATGACAACGTCGGCACCGAAAAGGGATGTTTTCATAGTCCATTCTCTGCTTGAAGAAAGTATTACCCAAAGAGAGATGAATCTCTTCATATAGACCCTCCCTCACATTGATGTTTACCAATATCCGAGCCACCCTATGGAGTTTTGTAATTTTATAAGACATATCCGCCTCCAGGAAGGTCCCCAATATGTTGCCGATACTAGAGAAATGTTCCTCCGACCAGTACTGCTGAGGAAGACCCGGAAGTCGAACCCATATAGGTATCACATCCACCCGTTCGCACAAGGCGTCGAGGGTTGGAGTCCACATTTTGAACAGAACTTGACACTGATCCAAAGCCCAATTCCTCTCTGAAACCCAGCTTACATGCACTTGTTGTGAAAAATTTAGGGCAAACCACCCCCGCTTTAAACCCTTTAGTTCAGGAACCTCCCCCAACTCATCAGCCCAACAATCTTTAATCCAATTTTCGATCACAGCCATTGAGCAGTTTTTCCCAATGATTTTCCCAACCATGGTGAAAGAAGCCATCTGCACAATTTTAGACCACCTGATGTCTTCCCCGAGAGCATAGGAACAAGCCGCCTTTCTCTTTTTAACAATCACCCTTCTTCATCTTCCAGCCCCACGACCCGCACCACCAGCCCCCTCAATAGTCTGACTTACCATCGGCTCCCTCCGGCCTTGTGGGGTGTGCCCAAGTGAAGATTCCACTCGAACGTTTGAAGCCACAGTAGGATTAGAACCACACAAACCCTAAAAATCGACATCGTCCGAACCATTCCTATTCAGACCCAAACCCCCATCAGGAAACCCTTCCATCGACGCCGCACCTCCCTCGTCTCCACGACCCAGTAAATCGGGCCCCAAAGTATGATCATTATCCTCAGGAAAATGAACGTTCTCCACCGGAATACCACCATCCACAGCACCAGGGAGCAACACGGGTTCAACTGGCAACCCAGGAGAAAGTTTCGAGAAGAAAGAAGACGGTGAGAAAGAACCAACTGGGTCAGAAATCAAGGATTCCGAGACTAAACCCCCGCCCCAAACGTTTTTATTGCCAAAACAGTAACCGCCCGAAGTATATTGAAAAATACCCTCCGGCACTGGGTCCAACGAATAATCAACCACAGCTTCAAGCCCCATTTTACCACGGTAAACAACAACCACAGTAAATCGGATGTTAACCATAGAAAGAGCCCTCAACCGCTAAGAAATCCCTGCCCCAAACCGCCTTGTTCAAGTCCGCCCAAACAAAAAAACCCCAAACCTCCTTCAAAACCACATAAAAACCCCTAATCAATAACCTGCAGAAAACGATGCACCCGAATAATTCCTGACACCCCACCTGCAACGACCCAGCTACCATGGTCAAATTGACCCCACCTACCTCCTCAACGCATCGTCTTGGGACCTGTGCCAGCCCCTACCATAGGGGCCAAGCAAGGGATGAACCCTAGCCGCCTCCATCGCCCCTCCAATTCAGTTATGATCTTGCATTTCTATAGTTCAAAGAAGCATAAATATTATTTATCCCCACTACAAAGACTATTGTTTTTTTCTTATTGAGATTGTTTGCACTTCACATGGTCCAACATTTCCTTAAGGTAGTCATCAAGGAATGCATCAACTAGAAGAAAACACAAGTGTCGCAGAGGAAATTTTTGTCAAAGTTCGAGCTAAAGATTCCTTGCAAAATCCATTCACCAATGACTTATATGACCTCATTTACCAATTATTTTTAATACTTAAATTATTTATATTCCTAACTCACCAAATTATATTACAATAAATTATCTCCCATATTTGGATCTTGGGTAGGTGTTCGATTAACCCTGCACATTGCACAACGAAGAAGTCCACCGCCTTTGCGGTCCATTCTCTGCATTTTCAAATTTAACCCTTGGGAAAGGCTCACAGATGGTATTTTTTCATTATATCATTAAAGGTAGATGCATTCTTATGGATGAAAATAATTGGTAAATGTTGAACATTCGGGGTTTTCAATATGCCAAAGCTTTCACTCCATGGCTCTGCAGTGGTTTGGACTAGGGAACTTCCAAATACTGTTAAAAAGCTTCAAATTTTTGTTTGGATTTTGTTTCAATTTTTTATCTAGTTTTATTTTTTAAACAAATTGGAATTCTACTCACAGATGTTTTTTTTTTCATTATTCCCATAAAGGCAGAGTCATTCTTATGGGTGGAAATAATTGGTAAATGTGGAACATTCAGGGTTTTCAATATTCCAAAGCTTTCACTCCATGGCTCAACAGTGGTTTGAACTAGGGAATTTCCAAATACAGGTAGAATGCTTCAAATTTTTGTTTGGGTTTTGCTTCAATTTTTTATCTGGGCTTTTATTTGTTAAACAAATTGGAATTCTGGTATTGTTTTTTTGGGTTTTGCTTCAATTTTTTTTATCTGGGTTTTTATCTCTTAAACAAATTGGGATTTTCATGTTGTTTTTTAACAAAGAATAGTTATCTTTATACAGTTGAAGGAGGAAAAATTGTTGAACAATGGTGCGAGACAAGAATATTTGTATAGACTGGGAAGAAACGCAAAGAAGAAGATTAGGAAGAACCGATATGTATTCTCTACCAATATTTACATTTTAGGTCGATATTGTTGATTGAACACAACTATTTAGAAACAAGCCAATTTTGGCAGCCATATAATGAGCTATGCCAACTCTTTTGCCAAAGCAACAAGCCTTTGAAAACCATATAATGCTTCTATCTATATAAGTCAGACATTATGTAGTGATTGTCTTACCTTCAACGGGAGTGGAGGGTGTCAATGTTTAGTAGTAAGCAGTCTTCAACATAGTTATAAAGTTCGAGTTCAAACTCCAATTGATACCGAAAAAAAAATTGGTTGCTTAAAAATTCAATACTGTAAAAAGCAGGGATGATGGATCAACTTTACCTTAGTGTTGCTATGAAATTCAATCTCCAGCTAACCAGAGCTTAGTTTCAGTTTGATCGACTATAGGATGCGTGTAGTAAGGTTAGGCTCGCTCCTTAATGTAATTCATTACGGGGTATATGTGGAGCTTTTTTAGCATAAAAAGTAAGGTTCCCATGAGGATTTTTATTCCCTTTTTCCAGATTGCGTCGCATGCTCTTCTAAAAAAAATTGGCTTCCCGTCGAAGAACCGACTACTATGTCAAATCGACGAGCCAAGTGAAAAGCTATAATATTACCCAATAATTCCCTTCAGTAGATTGAAGTGTATTTTTCTCACTTACCTGAATTATATTTACCACAGTCGCACAGATCTGTACGCCCCTTATAATCCTGAGAGAAGCATTGTAAAAATTTGGTAGTAGATGAAATATCACGCATGCATACAACAATGGAGACAAATGAATGGAAGTTTTTATTTATTTATTCTTCAGGAAATCATAGGAAGCGAAGCTCTAAATGCCAATGACATGCATTAAGCAACAATGGAGGCAAATAATTGGATTTTTTTGGACATTAGGAAGCGATAGGTAGCCAAGATCTAAATGCCATCTTCTGAAAGAAAAACATTGATAAGAGAAAAGGATCTAGAGGGTTTTTCAATTTTTGTTGAGTTTCTGTAAATTAGGAAAAAACACTTAAATGTTTTTGCGAATTTTGGTGTGTTTATGTTAATTAAAAATTATTAAAATTGTAGTGAGATTCTTCAAATATTAGTAACCTAATATCCTAGAACCATATTACAAAATAGAGAAATTATTATCATCAATTGTTCCTTTCATTTCTACCAGAGTATTTACTTATACAAAATTATTTTACAAAATGTAGTCTACTGTTTTTAAATAGATCTAAAATGAAAGTATTTGAATATAGTTTTAGGTATCCACTGACCCCGGGAAATATCGATGGATTGACATTATGTTCACTAACCCAAAGTTTATGCCTTTAGCTTTAGCTGCAAAATTAACATGTTTTTGACAACATAGCAGCAAATCCATGCCCTTTCGGTAAAAGTAAGCTTAATTGACAATCGTGAACTAGAGTCTTCCATGTCTTTCTTGCTACACTGATCACCTCTGTAGTTACTTCATTTTATGTTTTATATGAAAATTATTTGTTTTTCAAAAATATCCTAACAGGTTAAGTTTTTTCATTAGAGGAAATTTCAACTCAAAATGGGTCTTTTGACTCTAATTTAAATTCCATGTCATCATGTCTTAGCCAATGAAATTGCTTTAAATTTGAAATACCGTACAGGTCTTAAACAAATTTCTAATATAAATTTGGGGATAGGTATCATAAAAAAACTACTTTTTTTGTTCGTATTTTCGACATATCTCCCCGTGTTTTTACTCAAATTTTGATCGAGAGATCTCGTTGGATGCATAATTTAATTCCGCATCCAACGAGCTCTCCCGATCGAAATTTGAGTAAAAACACAGAGAGATATGTTGAAAATACAAACAAAAAAGTAGTTTTTTTCTTTTCTTCCTCCAAAATTAATAAATATTATTTTATTATTTTAACTATTATTTTATTAATTTTCCTTAGGAGGCCCATTTTGAGTTGAAATTTTCTCTAATGTATCAGAAACAATGCAATTTAAAAAATTTAGCTACAACATCAATTAATGATTTCATTTTGATCAGGAACAAATTTCAACATTGAAGGAACATGCTTTGAAGTGATTCTAAAACAAATCTTAAAATTAGAAAATTTGTTGATTAATCATTTGATTTTTTTTTTAGGTTAGGGAAATCGGTAACTCGTCGGGATTACCTGGGCGAGGCCCAGGTTCAAAGCCGCCGGCTGCCACTATAAACCCCAGGTATATCCAACAGCCCGCAAGCTAGATACACTAGAAACTTGTGACTCAGCAAGGGCCGAGACGTCCCGACTCCAATCCAAAAGAGGCGGTAGTCTATCCAGGGGGTGTCTACCCTGCGAGCCTTATCACAGCGGGCCATGTCTCGGTGGGACTTGATCCGTGGTGGGCTGGGTGAAAACCACCTTCCCCCACCGTACGGGATCCCACGTCATTGACATTAATCATTTGATTTTGATCAGGAACAAAATTCAATAGAAAGGTTTAAAAAAATATTAAACATTTTAGGAAAGGGAGTTTTAAAATCAAACCGTCATTTTTTTTTACTGATGGGTAGGGGTGCCCGCCAAATTTAACCCCTGTGCTCATCCACTCAAAATGATAGAACCATCTTCATTGTTGTTCTCAGTTGTACTTGGTGTCAGTTAGGCATGGTTGACAACAATCATGGCACTCGGTGGGATTTGCACTTCTGTTCGCTCCAAGAAGAATTGGAAACTTCTTTTCTCCTCTTGTTAGTTGGGCTGGTGTGATCGGTATTTCAACAACCTCCTTGCTTTTCTTTGTAGTTCCTATCACCCCTCTTCTGGTTTACTCTCAAGGCTCATCATGGTTTGGACTAAGCAAACAACTTGGAGGGTTCCTGCGGGGATAGGTCGATCCCACATGGTGAGGGTCCTTGCAGATAAAGAAAAATCCAAAGCTTCTTTCTTGGGGATGATCTCTCCCCCAATTCAATGTCGTATGGAAAGTATGGAGGATTAGGTTCTCAATCACTCTGCTCATCCCGTGTTGCTAGTTTGATGGTTGATATGGGCTGACTATTGAAAGACTCGAGCTCCTCTCGCTCACGAGATACTCGCTTCATCAAAACCATCTCCCTGCTCTGGTTCACCAAATCACTATTGGGCAGAGCGTTAATAGAAAGAACTGAAGGCATCGGGCCATAGGGGAATTATAATAATAGTCTTGTTGCATGCATGGACACACTCGAAGGGTCGCTTCGTCGAATGGCCAAGGATAAGGTGGATATGGATTCCAATATCAACATTCTAGCTTGGGAGTTAATTGGTCGCGTTTTTGCAAGCAATCAGCTCTTGGAAAGGATACTGGTTTGATATTCAACATATCATAAGTTGGATTTTCCAAGTTCTTAGAAAACTCCTCATCTTATCATTTTAGATGATGATTGATGTTGTTGATGGCTATGTCTTAGAGTTAGACTCATTTTTTGTTTTTTTTGTCATTTGGTCTTTTATAAGTGTCTATAGCAGTTATACTTTTACTTCACATATCCCAATTTTGAATTTTTTGGTTATTAACCCCAGCTAGTGGGGAAATATGTATTTCTTGCATTCCTATTACTTCTAGCACCTAGGTCTCAGTTTAAACAACATTATCAACGTCCATAACAACAACTCAATTTGGATTTTAGCTGATAAACTGTGATTTTGTGGTTGGTCTGGTTTCCCCAATCACATCCACCTTTGTTTTCTCTTGCTTTTAATCTCTAATATAAATCAAGCTTTATAAAAAAGGTGAAACTTTGACTTGTTAAAAAAATGGACTCAATGTGGAAAGATTGAGTTTATCCACTTATCAACTCACTACATTTGTCATAAGTTATTTTATATATAGTAATTTATTTATTTATGTATTTTGTGTATACAAGATCTTATTGAATGCATTTGTTGTAAGCAAAGTCATAAGTTTTTGGTGCACATCTTTGCACATGCTAAGAAATGTCCATCTTTCATTCTAACCTCCTCCATTTAGACCACCCCAACACTTGGTATGATATGCATCTACTAACACTAGAGAACAATGCCCATTGAGAGGTCCAAGAGACAACATCTCTCATGGGTGCTAAGGAGGTGGCACCCCCACACTTATAAAACTTTTGAAACATTTAGTGGACCTAATTCTTTCTACATGCAACAAGTTCTAACATGCTCACTTCAACAACATGTGTACACACACTTTAGCATATCATGCACAACTTAGCATGTTATGTCGACTTCATCTTCCCTATGCACCATTGACCCTTGTTTCTAACTTCGACACTTGTTGCATGCACCTCTAACCTTCATACACGCCTGCAAATTGGGAACAATATTGGTAATAATAGATTGCACTCACCCCTTTATATATAATAATAAGAGTAATGAATAAAAACAAACATAAAGTAGAGAGACATCCTACTTTTCATTTTACATTTTCTTCCCAAAAAATATTACCCTTTCATTCTATATCATCTTTTTCAAAGGTGGCAAAACCTATCATAATTTAATTGTCAATTAGTAGTGAGGACAAGCATTATCACTACTATTTGCAAATGCATGCTGACTCATCATTGTTATTTAAAAAGAAGTATGCCACCCAAATTGACCTACTAGTGGTTCATATGAGGGAAAACTTCCACTGTTTCGAGATGTCTTTGGATCTTAGGAAATTAACTTGTTTCTTTACATCCAAAAAAGACACTCTTAGGAAACAAAAAATAATTTTAAATCTTATTCAAAAAATAATTTCATTCCAATTGTGAGATTTGGAACTAGTGGATCTAGATGATAATTAGAACAAACAAATAATTAGAGTATCATAATGTTCATTATCCTATAAAAGAATGCCATCAAAGATGAGAGGTTACAATGCATAATGCATTAAAGTGCAAGAGAGAATGATAAGCCAAAGAAAATTCGCCTTGGCTAGGCTTAACTGAGTGCAATACTTGATGAATGCACCCTTGCATGTATGTCAACCCTCATGATGGAGTTAACTAAGCTTAGACTAGCCAAGTGGTGTCAACCAGATTACACATGTTGCGTGATGCTAGTTAACTTGAAATACACGAGCCAAGTGGTGTTAACTAATTCACAATTATTGGTCGAGGCTTAGATAACTTATCATGCATGAACCATGTCAGTTATCTGATCCATAACATGCAAGAGGTGCACTTATGAATTTGACTAGATATCTAGTGCCTAGGAAAACAGACTAACCCTAAATCAATCGAGGAGAATACATTTACTCCTAAAATTAAGGAAAAAAAGGCTCAAGTAAACCCACACAAGTGCATGTACACCAATACTAATCACTTTGTACACATCTTATTTATTTATTTACTTTCTCTAATACAATTAAACGCATCACATCATATTATCTTTGTAGTGTCCAATCGCAAAATGTTTGAGTTATCCTTTTATAAAATCAAGTATACTTCCATAGGAATGGTGCTAGTGATCAAATTTGAAGGGTGGAGCTTAATTTTAATTTGAAGGGAATATATATGTAGAGCCCTTCAAAGATAAAGCATAGTATAAATAATTGTGCTGCAATTGACAAGTATAAATTAACTGAACCTTTCACTCTAAAAAATGCAAAATACAAATATTTTTTTTCCAAATTTTTACAATATTAAACAATGCACTCCCTAATATCTACATAAAAATATATAACTTTTAAATAAAACTTAATTTGAACACATTAATTTGACATATATGTAATATTAATTTTACAATTTAGTAAAATAACAACTATTCTATTGTATTTTTATGAGCTGGAGCACACTTCATTATACATAAAAACTAATTAGATTGAGCAATAACCACATTACAATTTAATAAAATAACAACTATTCTATTGTATTTTATGAGCTGGAGCACACTTCATTATACATAAAAACTAATTAGATTGAGCAATAACCATATTACAATTTAGTAAAATAACAACTATTCTATTGTATTTTTATGAGCTGGAGCACACTTCATTATACATAAAAACTAATTAGATTGAGCAATAACCATATTGGGGCATCTGCTTGATCTTATGCATAGTGTAGCATATTGTAACTAGATACATTCTTCAAAATAAGAGAACAATGAGAGAATTACATATTGTTATATATGTACAAAAAGAAGACACTAAGAAAAACGAGGGTATAATAAACCTACAACAAAAAAATACATATATAAAACCATTCAAAAACTTAATTTCAACCATGGGAGGGAATCCATCCAAGCCTAAGAGATGTAAGAATGATGGGCATTGGGAACCTAAGAGAAAATAATACATAGCTCATAAAACATTAAAAAAGATCCTGCATACCAATTCAGATAGCAAGGCTAGTATCACTGTGGTCGGAGCATCAAATTTTGTTGTTCAACACTTGTCGCAACAACATATAGGTACAAGATGGAAGGGAAATGAAATCAACCCTAAGTCAACATGAGCCTTGCAACTCGCTGCATGTCTGAGTCTCCACAATCTACCTTTTAAATAGAACCATAACACCAAAAGAAGTTTGCTAATGGTTGGATTTGAGAAAGTTCTAGATGTGAGTAATTAACATCTCAGGGCTCTAAAAGTTTTGTACCAATCCATGATTTGGTGAATCAATAGTCACTGGAAAGAAATTTAACTTATTTAATGAAAATTATTAATGTATCTACCTCTATGTCTAAACCTTCTTTCATGCTTATGCACGTCGCTACCCTCTTTATTGTCTTAACGAAAGGCATGAAAATGAGGAAGTTGATGTAAAATTATGGACTTCACCTTCAAAGAGTGCCTTGCAGTCCCATTATTAAGGAGTGATAAGAAGATCACAACAATCCAATGTGTCAAATCTCAGTTGATAGCATCAATTAAAGACTTAGACGGTAAATTTAATATAAGACTTACTTATAGTTTCTCTTACTCTTTGCATTTTATGACCGTCTCTATGTCGTGACCAAATTGAGATTATAAGATGAGGACATGTGTTTGCATGTAATAATTTGCTTAGTTATGACTATGAGATGAGGATTGAAGGAGAAGAGGATGTTTGACATGTAATTTTTATACTATTTTGGTGGCGACCACGGAGGAAAAATATGGTGAGAAATTAAATAAATGTTTGGAAGGGTGGAGGGAGATTGCATGCCCATCATGCCATCCATCAAAATGAATACTATTCTTGATCAAAAAATTGTTTTTTTATAATTTATTTATAACCATTGTGGTGTTTTGGTCTTAATGTTTTATCTAACTCATTGTTTCTCTATATCGTGTGCCTAGTTCCACCTCTCTATATCAATGCATAAATCAACCTTTGCAAGGTTTGTGATCCTAGTTGCATGCCATTATTTGTAGTTGCATGCCATTGAGTGTTGTTTAGAGTTGTTGCCAGCTCACAACATCCATGCAAGAAATAAAGCATTATAGAGGAGGACTCATCAAACTGACTATTCAAATTTCATTTTGACAGAAAACGAGTGCTCTTTGACAACCATGTTCACATAGGTAGTAGGAACAAAGTTTTGGATCCATTCAAGGCCTAGTAGTAGACTAGTAGTGATTCTCTGTTGTTACAGTCGTAGTCACTAACACGTTGTCGCACCTTAGATTATAGACCCAAGTTACTCAGTAGTTAGAGTCACATCTCGATGGCTAGAGCTTCGTAGTCATCAATCATCACTCATCATCATGCACGACTAAGCACTGACAGTGTGAGATGAGTGATTATAATTTTTTATATTCCAATATTTTGGATGACAATTCAAACATTATAGCATAGAAATTTCAACATACTGAAAAAATTATATGGATAGGTTATATTAAATGTTGCCGTTCTTTTGAAACGTTGATATAAATTATGTCCTTCTTAATAGGAAAGATAAAATTCATATTTTAAAAAAATTTTAAGGGCAATTTTAACTTTACACTTTTAAGAAAGATTAGAGGGTTTTAAAAAAAATAAAACCCTCTGGAAAGGCTGGGAAGGATTCAAATTTGAACCCTGCAGGGTGCGTCTATGCATTTTTGCCTATTTCTTTCAGATGGGGTACTTCCATCATCCATACATCATGCCGTTCTCTATTCATAACAGCGACTAATACATGTTCTGGTTGGGCGAATGTTTTTGTATTTCATGATTGCTTAGTCATTCATTTTATAATTTACTAGAGCAAGGTCTAGTTTTGCATTCATTTGCATTGACTAACTTCTTCAATTCCAATGTTACCGAATGGCCTTTGCTGGAAATAAACGAAAAATCAGCTCGCACTCTGAGCCGACCTTCTTTAGATAGCAACGTTTAAGCGAACAATTATGAGGCTTTGAACAACTAGTTATTCACTCCCAACCTAAAGACGGGTGCATTTGAACTTCCAAGTCCACCAAAACTCCAATGTCTTGCGTGTTACCCTACATGTCCACACCACCATGCATTGAAAACAACCTCATTGTCTTCTACCACCTTCAATACGTGCATCTTTCCAAGTTTGATCGCGCATAACATCAAGACCGCTACCAAGAAGTTGGCGAGCCTCGGCAATTTCTATATGCAACTCGCCCTCACAAGCCATAATTCAGGACATCAGAATACATAAAAAGCTTTCGAAGGCCAGCGTTTAGCGATTCATTCATAGGCATAATTGAATTGTATTCTTATTATAATGGAGGTGGAGATGGAAAGCGCTAAAAAATTGAAGGAAAGCTTGCAGAAGAGCCAGACTGTAACAGACGCTATGCTCACCGTTTTGGTTTCCTTTGATCGGCGCCTCTCATCATTGGACTCTGCAATGCGCCCCGCACAGGTTAATTTCGCATACCCGATTGAGTTTATGTGCATCAAGGCGTCATGGGGTTTTGAAATCAACAACACCCACTGATCTAATTCTTGCAGAATGGCTGTTTAAGTTTGACCCAAATGTATGATTCAAGGTACACAAATAACATTGAATTAAACTAGATAAACTTATTTTATATTTCAGAGCTTTTATGAGCCACTGCACAATGTGGATTAGCTTATGCAAATTGAAGTGTGCAATTGCATACTGCTATAACCAAATACTGGCTACTGCTAAAACACCTTAAAAAATTGAGTATACAAACCAAGCCCCCATCCACACTAAAAAAATTGAAAATAAAAACCATCACCACGCATGTATGTATGTTTGTTTTGGGGTAATTCATTATATCTGTGTTTTTTTTTTGTTGGGATGGTTTTGTATATTCAATGTTTAAGGGTGTTTTACCATTGGCTCATATTTGGTTATAACAATGTGCAATTGCATGAGATTATACATACAGAGCATAACAATCCAAATATCAAAATGTTCACTTTTCAGTTCATAAAGCATAAATCGGTTTCTAAACATTCCATTTTAACCTTTGGCTTTTGTGGAGTGAAATAGCTAGAGGGATTCCATTTTAACCTTTGGCTTTTGTGGAGTGAAATAGCTAGAGGCTTTGACAGTGGAGATTCATCTTAATTCTGGATCTCCTCTTGAAAGGCATTACAAAGAAATTGAAGAGGCATCGCAAAGAAATTGAGATGCAATCTTTCTTAGTGCTTAAAAGATCCCAAATTATTATGAGTAATAAACTAAGCTAGTGTGTATTTTACATTATGGATTTTAGGTTTTTTATAATATTTTAATCTATAAACATATGGAGTTGGCTAAACTCTAAATCATTTGGACTTTTCACGTTAAGTTTGGCTGGAATCCAGCAACATGATTTACTGTTGAAAATGAGATTTTCAGTAATTTTTATTGCAGAAATGGATTCAGGACCCTCTCCATTACCCTTGGAACACCCGGATTATACAACTCCAATGACTGAAAACTACCATCTGAATAAATTTCCGCCGGATTTTGGCTAGAAAACTCACCAGGTACAAATGGTCAAAATTTAGCTTACACCTAAACATATACATTACACATCTCAGTCATACTAAACTGTTATCTGTTATTTTTTTAATATATTGGACTGACTTATACTATGTGTCCTGTTAAACACAAAAAATACACCTTTCCTTGTTGGAAAACGCACCTTACTTATCTCCATACAATTGCTTCTCTCCATACAATGACTACGACCCTCTAATATCTCCTTCTCTCCATACAATGACTATGACCCTCTAATATCTCTTTAGTATTCACTTGAAACACCTGCAAAGGCAGCTCATTATCTTGAGAACCGCAATGTTAATCCCACATAGTAGTGGGTACCATAGTATGCCTGCTGCTGTGATAGAAGGCAGAAATATGAGCGAACACACACCAAATCTTGAACCTTTTGTGAGGTTGAGCAAGTCTTCTTCACAGAATGGGTGAAGGAATACTCACTTTATTTTCACTCACATGCTGATGAACTTGTCACATGTGTAGCAAAATAGAGACAGTGATTTAAAATTTAATAATAGAAACTTAAACTAGTGCCTTTTCTGTAGGACAATCAGCAGAAACGCGGGCAGTTTCTCAAGAAAAAGTTTTCCTCTTCAGAAACACGAAATGGATGCCAAAAAGGGGTTTTGTTCTGGTTTCGGTTTCGGCATGGGTTTCTACCAGAAATGCCCCCTTAGGCGGAGGTTATGATTAGAGTCATGCATTTTGTAATTTGCTAGAGCAAAGTATAGTCTTGAATTCACTGGAATTGACTAACTTCTTCAATTTCAATGTTGCCGATTCGTATTTGATGACATGCAGGAAAAATCAGTTGGCACTCAGTGCCGACCTTCTTTAGATAGCAACGTTTAAGCGAACAATTATGAGGCTTTGATCAACTAGTTAATCACTCCCAACCTGAAGACCGGTGAATTTGAACTTCCAAATCCACCAAACTACAAGGCCTTGCGTATTACCCTACATGTCCACACCACCATGCATTGAAAACAACTTCATTGTCTCTTTACCACCTTCAATACGTGCAGTTTGATCGCACATAACATCAAGACCGCTATCAAGAAGCTGGCGTGCCTCAGCAATCTCTATATTCAACTCTTCATAACACGCTATATTTCAGGAGACTACATAAAAGCTTTGGAAGGCCAGCATTCAGCGATTCATCCATAGGCATAATTGATAGTATTTTTATTGTAATGGAGGTGGGGATGGAGAGCGCTAAGACATTGAAGGAAAGCTGCAGAAGAGCCAGACTGTAACAGACGCCATGCCTACCGTTTTGGTTTCTTTTGATCGGCGCCTCTCATCTTTGGACTCTGCAATGCGCCTCACACAGGTTAATTTCGCATACCCAATTGAGTTTATGTGCATCAGGGCCTCATGGGGTTTTGAAATCAACAATACCCACTGATCCAGTTCCTGCAGAATGGCCGTTTAAGGTTAACCCGAATGAGTGATTTCAAGGTTCATAAATAACATTGAATTAAACAGATGAAATTGTTTTATATTTCAGAGCTTCTATGAGTCACTGCACAATGTGGATTAGCTTTTGCAAATTGAAGTTACATGTAAAACACCCTAAAAAAAATTGAATATACAAATCATCCCCCACCAAACCATGCCCCTGGTGACACACCCCCATATATGTATATTCACACGTGGGGTAATTCTCTCTCTTTATATATATAAGAATATATATACTTTCTCTCTCTATACTCTCTCTCTATATAGCTTTTATATATAGAGAGAATATATATCGCTTATATACTAGGTTGCCAGGGTACTTGGGTATTGGGACGGGTACGGGTATGGGTACAGGTACGCCACTTTTTGAAATAGGGTACGTCGGGGTACTGTAGTTTCTATATATATATAATTTTCAAGTTTATAAATTATATTATATATTACTATTTATTATTAAGTTTTCATTGTTCAATGTTAATTGGTCAACAAGTAAACAATAAACTACAATACTTTCTTAAATATATAGTTGTTATGAACATATTAATAAGCTATTTTAATAGGGAAGAATATGATCAATCTCAAAATATAATCTTTGAGTGCTTTAAGCATAGGATAGTCACAAAGTAAATCTGGAAAATATTAAATAGCATGAAAATCTGAAATAAAACATAACTTTTATAAGTATGAATTTCGTCTTATGGTGTTTGAGTTTCAACTTTTAACTTACTTGCACATAAGCATGGAAAAGCAAGTAATGTTAAGATGCATTCATAGTAATTTGAAGGAATGAACTCTTATGGTAACCTTCAACACCAAATGACTTACTTTCCTGCCCCAATTTAAAGCTAAGAAATTAGTTTATTTTCACTCCATATTAAGTAGATGAAGAGGGAACAATTGAAACACAGGACTCAATATCACAAGCATTCATGCCCAGGTCGATGATACAGAATGAATATAAATTTATAAAACAAACGAGAGGGTTGTGGTGAGCACAAATGTGGTAATCTATGGGATTCCAAATGAGTCACTGAATCACTAGCTATGCATGGTAAATAACACGAGTTTTACTCGAAATAAATATGTTGATGTTAAAACAAAACAATACGCTGATGTGCAATATGCCAATCAACCACACACTATTGTGCCAAACACAAGCCAACTATTGGTCAGCTATAATGGAAGCTGAAGTATACTCCGTATCTTGTTTAAATGGGGCTATTACCATTTCTTAAATGATAAATCATAAGGAATCACTGTTGAACTGAGCTCACCAATGCAACCCATGGCCTCCAAACTTCAATGTTGCTCCCAAGAATAAAATAAAATGGTTGAGCCTTGAGCTCCTAGTAAGCTTTAAGGCTTTGGTTTAAGTCTTTGGGAGAGGGCCCCACCATACCCTCCCCCCTCTTCACTTCCAAAGTTAAAAAAAAATTGGGATTTTGATGTTTGCAAGCTGAGATTTATGGGCTTGAAGTACCCCTAAAGTACCCAAAATCAAGGTACTTTTCCTTTCTTGGAGTACCAAATTACCCTGGAATTACCCAAAATCTGGGTATTTTGCCTTTTTTGGAGTACTAGTACCCAACTAAACAATGCAAAGTACCGGGTACTTGGGAAAGGTACCGGGTACTTCTTGGGTACTTCCAAGAGTACTCGTTCGTGTATCGGGTACGACGGTACAGGTACCCAGTACTGGCACTCGTCCTTGACCCCCGAGTACGGGTACCCATGCTACTTAGCTTATATATATATATATATATAAGCTATATAAATATTNGGAATCGGTCGAGGGTCAACTCGGAATCGGAATCGGAATCGGTAATGAATCGGTCATAAATCGGCCGATTTGAATTTAATGAATCGGTTTGCTAAAAAATAAAAAATATATACCATTTGCTGCTATACATCACTGTCATAAGTAAATTGTTTACTGTTGTAGGGTGTGGTGGCTATTGGAGTGATAATACTCATATTTTTTGTCTTGCTATTGATGGTGAATGCTTCACAAGTAATTGAATGATAATTGGATTGTTCATTATCTTACGTTAGTATTTGTACTTGGATGAATTGGTAAATTGAATGATCTCTTAATATTGACTCCAAAAGGGCTCGGCCCTCCTTTTCCAAGCCTGTCCTAAGCTCAACCTACCTTAGGAAGCCTTTCTACAGGTTGTAGCACCCCTTTTGCTGATCTTTAAAGTCTTCTCTGAAGGTCTGTGATTTATTGCAGACTATCCCCATTACTAGGAAGTCCTAACCCCTGTAACAAAAACAACTCAAACAACATCAAAGGTTAGTCAAACGTTGATTTTAATTACTGTTAATGAGAAATCGTATAGAGACATGAATTTCCACATTGATTGCTATGCTAAGGTAGTAAGGAACTTGAAATTGGGAGTGTGAAGGCATCTCCTAGAAAGCAAAAAAAGTGCTAAAAGAGACAGTATAAGATAATGTGATGTTACAACAGAAGTGCAATGGGGACATTGGACCTGTTAATTGAAGAATTACAAAAAATCAATACTTAGGTTTAATCAGGTTAATCACTGTTCTGGTGTAATATTACGGTTAATCACTGATC